>QEWY01003491.1:348458-396913 GCA_006503575.1 Baylisascaris schroederi
TCTAGTAGTTTTTATGACTGAATATAGTAATGCATGTTCCGATTAGAAGCCTAAAAGTGTATAAAGATGTAAATGCTACCTGGGTGTCAATTAAGCGCGAATACTTTTTCACGTCGTTATAAGTCATGTTATAAAAAGAACTCAGATTTCCTAGACCTCGCCTTTTATCATAGCGCATTATTGTAGCTAAGGTCAGCGCAACCAACACAGTGCTTGCTTTTGAACATTCAAGCGACTATTCTCAGTAAGGTTGTCCATTGGTTGTTCGGATCTTGATGAGAATTCTTGCACCAGTGTTTTTTAGGTAACTTCCTTAGGATAGCATTACTTTACTGGTAAGTCGCGCTTGAAAATTTTCCTCCGCTTCACTCGGCTCTCTTTGAGAACTCTCGCGTTGCATCGCAGACCAACGGCTGTGTGTTCACACCAAAAATTGTCTAACAGTAGAGGAAATTCTCACAGTAAGGATGTGCATTATGTGTTTTTGGAGGAGGTTGTGAAAATCTTGTGGATATTTCATCCTAACTTTTGACACCATCGGTTCATTAATTGCGGCTTGTTTTATAACGCTCAAATATGCTTCAATTTTTTCCCATGCGGCTTTTGAAATCTCAGATTTATAATGTTTCTTTTTTGATTTGCCGATTTTTTTTTTCTCATGTGGAGTGGAAAATGATCAGAGTAGCAATGATCGGTGTGTTGAATCATTTGTGTAGAAACAGCTGTGTACAGAATTGCAGTGCCTAGCGTTGCTGAAGTGTGTTGTTGGTATTGTCTTGTTCGTCTATTGCGACGGAGATGTTAGTACCACCTTGACGTTGTTTTTTCTGTTCAGTGTTTCAAACCGGATATATATGCCCGATCACCTTACCCATTAGTCACAAGACGAGCATGCTTGTCATATTTGAATCAACGATGCTCACAGTACTTGTTGGTAGGGGTATTGAGTTTTTTTTATGTTGGAAATATGCAGTTGATTAAGTGTGAATGAGCGAACACTTGCAACCCGTTTTAGCAACTGAAATCTCTTTCATTCGGCATCTGAATTTAGTGCATGAAAGTGATTGTTAGAGGAAATAATCTATGTTGATGTTTCCATAGTCAGATCTTCAGCATTATTCTTATCACATGTTTCCAATGTAGAACTGATTTAATGTCGTTTCGGCGGAAAATTTTGGTTTTGTTGGTTTTCTATAAGTTTTATAACATTTGTGGCGCTTTTCGATGCCAAATCTCGCAAAGTTGCTTAATTGCTTTGGCGCTTTGATTGGCGACAAAAAGATAATGCCCCTGGAGAGGGGGTGTCGATTGATACTAACGCTACAGAACCGCCTGAGACACAGCAAACAAAGTTAGAGTAAATCATGAAAAAATCACAACAATGGGCGGAGACATAGAATCCGCTCACAATTCTATTTTTCCTTTCCCACAAAATCTTCTACGAAATCTTCCCATTCGTTTTGTTGGAATTTTGTTTTGTCTTTTTCGAGTATTGACGCGACATACTTTGCTTCTGAAGTGTGTAAAAATTTTTGCTCATATTGATGGGCAAGATGATTTTACATAAAACACAAGTGCAGTGATGTATTTAGACGAGTGGCAAGTCATGGATATCTCCCAAGTGGAGTGCCGACCTCAGGGCATATCGTACAACAGTTTGCAGCGACACAGGAGCAACAAGGTGCCAACGTTACTCTCCCCAGTTACAATTCTCCACAATCTCTCATTATCCAACAGCCTTCCTCAGTCGGTCCTTCCATGCAGCAGAGCACTCTGCAGCAGAAGGGCCCAAGCAGTGTTCCGTCAGCAATTTATCAACATCACCCCCATGGTAAGTCTTTTACACTCCTAGTGATTTTACAGGATCGAGAGGGAAGCGGGAGGGGATATAAAGGATGCGTATATGGTGATCGGGTTGTTCATGGGCGGAAGCAGTGGTAACCTCGTTCGAAGATTGATATAGGTGCATATTATCTCAGCGGAAAAGAGCATTTTTTAAGAGTAGGGAGCTTAATTGTAAATGAAGTGACGTATAATTATTGCTTTAGCGACATCTTCTGTTACTAAACCCAACAAAACTGGAAGGGTTTTTCGAAAATTTGTTGCTTATACTGTGCTATATGTAGGAGTCGTAGAAGTCTTGATTTCCATATCTATTGGGAGGAGGCGGATACAGGTAGTGTTGACCAAATTTATTGGTTCGTAGCTGAGGTTGACTTCGCGGCATAGGTGTAACACTTGTAGTACTCAACGGAAAATGTCCGTTAGAGTTTTTTTAATGTTTCTGGTTCGTCATTCGGACTCTCATTTGATAGAAATGCAATCTGGCAGTATAGCTTTTTTCTGTGTACATCGATGAATAGTGTAGCATTCAGTAGATGATAACTTTACTGCGCATCACATGTTGAGTGCTTGCTTCATTGAGCATGCTTATTGAATGCTATCAATGTTATTAGTTGTACTTACATGATAAGTGCGAGTACTTTCACTGGTTATGAGGTCAGTAGTTCGTGTTTTCGCAGATGGAATGGCGTGCACACAGAACGCTACGAACAGCGAGGCCGATAAGGCCTCTGAGGAACCGTTGTATAGTCAGAAGTTGGAGCAACTCAAAGCCTATCAGGATCAAATCCGACGTATTATCGAGAGAAATCGGTATCATCCATTTGCCAGTTTAGCTTTTTTCCCGGTGAAATAATAGTCACCCCCCCCCCCCTCTTCCCCTGCCCATCAATTTCATTTTCTGGACACATACCGTTTTGTCAGTGGCGCTTTTGCGTTTAAATTTCTGTTGACTTTTGTTATATCGCAGAGCATTGAAATGCTACAATTATCTCATTTCTTATGAAATTTTCAGGTGGTTTTTGAATTATATTTCAGCGAATCACTTTGAGCATTACTTGGTTGTGGTTCAGATGCGATTTCGGTATCGCTTAGAGTTTACGTTACTTTCGTGTTATAACCGAACAAAATGTGATCCATCCTGAAACCATCTATGGGCGATGTGGGAATGAATGATTTCTGACGCAACATTTTGTTTATCACCTGCAAATTCCTCGTGCAATAAGGTCTGCTGAAATCATTTATGATTGCTTCAACTCTGAAAATGTGAACAATGGAGTGTCGTCATCTGAATTCGGCTCCTTAAACTCTCTTCTGAATCTTACAGTAAAACTCAAGATGTAAGGCATTAGGACGCCTCCTATCCTTCCCCAGCTCAAAAACGTATTACTTAGTGTTTTACCTGCGTTGTGACCACAAATGTAGTGAATCATTGCAGTGCCTCGGGTGTCACTAGTTCGTTTTTCCTCGGCCTTAATAATTTTCTTTGTTCTTTTTCTCCTCTTGCGTCATTATTCAGAACTTATTCCTCCCATCAGTCGGTTATTACTGTACTCTTTTCAAGCAAAGCTATGTTTAGATCAACTTTCAATGTGAATGAGTGCATAATGGCACTGTTCTCTTCTCATCTTTAAATATATATAAGTGTTTAGGCTCGATGGGCAACAACCGAAACCGAAGTATGAGAGGCTTTTGGAAATAATGGAGGGCCTACGGTATGTCGCCTTATTCCCTCTTATTCTATTTGAATTACGCGAAAACGAGTGACAGTTTGAATACGACGTGATATTTTATTGATGAATTTCGATTTAAAGCTTTTATTGTTACATATTAGTTATTTTCAATAAGTGTTCAAAGAAGTGCTTAGTTTGGTCACTTTCGATGTGGACGCTTGAGACATTTTCTGTGGTCGTAAGTTTATGTCGGAATAATGGGAGGAGTGGGATTTGAAACGAAACTCTCGTTCTTTGATGATCGATTAAGAAGCAGAAGTTTTGCTTTCTTATGAGGTGTTTCAGTTCGTTGTTTTTAAATTTTACTTTACAGGAAAGTGGATCTGCCATTACTGGAAAAACTGATCGTAAGTGTGAAGTCAACTGTTGAGCGAACTTCTTTGTGCTATACGCTGCTAGAAATCGTTCGAACTGACCCATGTAATCTGCCTGGAGATGCTTTCAGAGTCGTTTCTTCTGACCCTTGGACTGATTTCCGGCAATACTCAATTAAGTGAGTCCAGCTGATTGTTTATCCACAAATCCTTTCCCTTTTTTATCATAGTTCATTAATTTACGCTTGGGATGTTTTTGCTTTATGCAAATCACGTTAAGGGTAAGGCGTACGCTTCTTTCTAATAGCATTCTTTCATTTTTGTTAATGTAATTAAACGAAGAGGAAAACCGAAAAATAGAGATATTTTCCACAGGGTACCGGAAGAGGTGTTGGCGCTGACTGGAGAGGGCAACGTGTCACCATCGAAGAGGCCAGCATCCTCGTTTAGTGGACCTGCATCGAAGCGAATCAAAAAGGAGGATGCTCTTCCACACACTGTCGCATTTGATTCGCATGACGGTTGCTTTCACTTTGTGTCCACTTGCAACGTAGTTGATCTCGTAAGGCATCAGCATACTAAGGAAGAGAGGGGACTGTTTATTAATTCGGGTCCCACTCCACAGATCTCTTCAGGACGATTTTTTAACACTCTAGCGTTCTCATTCATGTTTCAGTACTTTTCACAAGATTTCAATTTCCCTCTTTTCATTTTTCTTCCGTGCAGTGTTAAGTCCAACAAACCTTGCAAACCTTGACCCACATTCAGGGCTTTTGACCGTGTTAACAACATATGGGCTTTACCAGACGCAGTCAGTCCACATATGGACAACCCCACCCCTCTGATCAAGAGAAAGGGAGTTGGAGGACGATAACCGAAAATCTCGCAATTTCCAGGAAGTGAGCCGCAGTGGGACTGCAAGTAAGTACACACTTGGATAACCTGAAAATACGAAATTTTCGATTCTTTCGGAAATTAAATTGAGGAGGGTGGATGTGCTAATGAGATATTCAGTTCTTTCATATATCTCTGGTTTGCTTTGCTGTTGCATCGCGTTTTTGTGAATGAAAGGGGTTCAGAAAAGAAAGTGCGTACGGTGCCCGAGCAACGTATTATCGTCGACTGCAGTGACGGTTCGCGGGTAGAACTATCCCAGGAGGCATCTGAACAAATTCGTACTGCTCGCTTCAGGTACTTCTAGAAGATCTGTATTTAATTTGAGTCTCGTCTCTTGTCTAAAATTTCTAGTTTATTTTATTTGGTATATTTTTTCATCCCTATCATGGTATTTATTTGCTATATTCGTTGAGCATAAATTTTTCTTGGCATTTAGTTGAAAAAAGTTTATTACCTCATTTATAATTATCAAGTTGAGTAGCTAGAGTATTGCTTTTATGGCTATTTATGCAGTGAAGTCGTTTTCTTTAAGGTTTGATGCCGATCTTCTTCCGATTTCAAACGAGTGTACTGAGGTGCATGTACTCATCGAAAGTGATTCGGTAAGCATTGAGAATTCCATTTTGGTTCTTTGCATCCATCGGTTTTTCCTATGTTTTTTCCCGATTTGCCTATCAGATTTATGAGTGCTGTTTGCCTAATGCCGAATTTTGATTGCTCACAACTTATAGAACGTAATATTACTTACGAAGAACTTCCTCATCACCAACATCTCTTTAAACGGCGGGAGAGAGAGGGCGAGATCGGCGAGGTATTCACTCGTTATATAAATCTTAGAAAACTCTGTGATGTCATTTCACGAGTCGAAAAATAGTCCATTTATGTCGAGATGCAAAGGGGAGTTTGCAATGCTGCTGAGTTTGACCAGCTGCATAGTGCTTTCGCAGTGAGTTTTATACGACCGTGGAGCGTTTGTTACTTAAACTAATGCTTACTGCACTAAGGTGAGCTTTTTTGGAACTTTGGGACCTTCTGAGCAACGTATTTAACATTGCATGTGCAGTTCCTTCCTTTTGCTAGGGATAAGGTGACGAAAAGGAGTGAAAACAAAGAACGGTTTCAGAAATTGTAGATATTAAGAGTGCTTGATGTCTTAAGCACCGATCGCACCCTTTTCGAGGTGCTCAGTCTTGCGCAAAAAAGGATACGTGAAATGCTTCTGGAGCTTTCATTTGCCTTTGGCATGAAAGAGATTGTAGGTGAACCGATCCGTAGCGCGATAAATACCTTCTTGTTGCTTCACTTCTCAATTAGCAAGTCCTGGCTCTTTAGAGAGCTGAGACAAGAACTGTTAAGATGTAGTTAGTGCTTTCTAAAGAGATTCCGAGCATTTTCGAAGGAGTGTCTGTGCATTTAACAGTAGGAAAAACCTTTTCATGAATAGGAGCTTCGATTGTATATTCCTCGTGATACTGCGGAAGAAAGGGAGGGGTTCAAAAACAAGTCATCGTATCGCATGATTTAACGAGGTGCGAATGAGGGGCTCATGATATTTTCCTTACAAACGCTTCTGTAGGGAGTGGTCTTACTGTCGTAACAACCAGTTGTACACTAACAATATCGATGGAAAGCATGAGCATACGGCTGTGATGGCATCTTTTCGCATCGTTTTTGTAAGTGAATTTTCATGTTTTTTAAGAGGTTGGAGCAGTAGCCTCCTTTGAAACAAATAACTCTGATAACTTTGTGTTCGAATACCTTCCATGGCTAGAAATCTGTGTGAGTCACATTCCTTGCGGATGCCCTATTGACTGCAGTTGCTGGTACCACCACTGCGTCTCGTTGTGCCTACAAACTATCCGGAAAGCGCAGCATCGATCTGGAGGGACCAGTGGTCGTTTGGTGGGCACTCGCTAAGTGAGGCGAACGTGCACTTCGAGAAGCGTCTTGCTATGGCTAACAACATTGGCTCCATCTCTGAAATCATAAACGCATGGCGTATTGCATCTGAGCATGTAATTCGTATCAATGGCAAGTGATCTCGATTTGCATGATTTTTTGTCTGCTTATCGCCAGCACAAGCATTCCAACTTTCATCTGTGAGGGTGATTCGGGCGATTGCAAGCGATGAAATGCGAATGTGGTACAGACGGCTGTGTCGGAAGGGTATTTTTGGAAACTTGTTGTGAGGAGCACGACACAGCTGCTCGTAATTTGAAGGCACAGGAAGGATTTGCTTGTGGTGCGATTATCTGATAAGTAAGCCAACATTCGGCGTCGTTGTGTAGATAATGGTATTTTTGAGATTTTCTCTTCGAGTTTCAGAACCTCATCTGGTTAGATTTGCGTATTTCGTTCGGAGATGGCACTGTTGAAGTACTTCAGAAACACAGTTCTGCGCTCGTGCTTATCATTAACATGTAGCATGATATGAATTTCATCACAGGTAATATAATGCTTTGATCTGTTTAGTGGTAAAAGCGAAAATGGTCGTGGACTGTCACGGAAAACGTTGACGTTCATTGCTTATATGAAAGCTATATATCCAGGTTCACAGGTGGGGATAGTGGTTTGAAGAACGGACTGTTCCAAACGTTGCCTACTGCTGCCAAGGAAAACTTTTGGAATTTTGCGCCAGGAATAAGCAAAAAGGAATTCACTAAGTGGGTAGTTTTCTTATCAGAACTGAAAGGGAGTTTCTTATGAAAGTTTATCGAGCTGAGAACTTTTATTAATTCAGGAGAGTAATGTTGGTTCATAAGAAATGACCTTCACGTAGAAAATTCATCGTTTGGTCATTGATCTGTGCCGTTTTTCATTGTGTCATATTAGTTGTTTTAATATGCACTTGAAGTTGAGTATTTTGCATTCACTCTTTTATATTCTTCTGCCAGGGGACAGCATAAAAATAGATGTCCAGTAATAGTGAGCGGTACAGCATTGTGCGTGATTGAGACGCTGCTTACGAGATAGGTTTTACTTGGTGGTTGTTGGCACGGCGGCTTTTAGACAGCTGGTAACGTGAGATACGTCTCGTTCTTTGTGGACTCTTAAGGGTTTCTCGAGTAACCGGTGCCATGCTTCACTAGCATTTGATATCCTTTCATTTGGTCATATTTTTTTCTTGTCGTATTATCCGAAGAAAACCCTAATGCTACTGATTCCCATAGGTTTCAGAAGGAAAAGTATTTTTTCGTCTAGAACTTAGAAGATAAAGGGTTCATTTTGAGTAATAGAATGCTTATCTCACGAAGTGCAGATTTTGATGACTGGCGTTTTGAGTTATTCGGCAGCAATCCTTATGAGAGAAATGTATGAGGTACGATTCCCTAACCTTTATACTCCCGCGTGATCTTAGAGTTGCGACTGGCATTTCTCAATACTTAGGTTCCTCAAATAGCGCCGTTTTTGAGTAATCACTGGCTTCAACACATCGGAGCAATGAGATAATTCGTGTTGCCTTTTTTGGATTGACTGAGGAATCGAAAGCTTCACGAAGGCTTAAAAAACGCAAAGAAAATTTTCGACCCGAATTGTGAGATTCGAACAATTACGGCACCGAGGAGCAAACCACCAAGAGCACGGCATTTTGTTGTTCTAGCGAGAACTTTCTGCAGCTATATCTCTTAAGGCAACTTTAAGTAAACACCCACCACACTATCGCAGAAAGTGTGGGCCAGTTTCTTGGGTGCAGCACTGCCAAACGGATATTACCGTCATGCGGATATGCGCGAAACGGCATGACGTTAAGACCATGCGAATGGCATGGATGTCACTATTCCGCAGCTGCTTTTCGAGGACGACAGGCCTCCTTGCGCACGACTTACAATCCTGCCTAGAAGAGAACATAGCGATAGAGCTGTGTCCACTTTTAGAATACTCAGATCGGCGCCGGAATTAGTGGAACCTGGGTCGGAAATTGTGCAAAAATCGGAGATTTCGACCTGAGGAGTGAGAGTTCAAAATTTCTATTTGCAAAAAGTCCCTCAATTTGGTGAAGCTTGCGATTTGAGCACGTCTAAGTCTCCACATAAATTTCTTCGCGGTAACAGATATTTTAGGTAAGGGATGCGGGTAGATTTGGAATGTCCGAGTGGGGAAATACAGGTATAACACATTTTATACAAATTAGAGGACTTAATGCAAATTCTATGTATATTTTAAATATTGAAATCATGAGGTTTGAAGGAGAAGAGAGAACTTCGACGCCAAGAACAGGTCTTCCGAAAGTGTGCACCGTAACTTTACAACTCTTTTACATAATAGAATTTGTCTCGTGTTTTGCCAACACCTGCTGTTTCTTCAGTCGTAGATCTGCAGTCTTGCGGTTACCGATAGAGCTGTCAACTTCCGAATTGTCCATTGCAGGTGCGGTTTTTTATGCCTTAGCTTCTATTAAAAAATATACTGCACTACATTTTCAACGCGACTAACACGCACAGTAACACGTATCTGTTTATCTAAAATTATGATATCTTGCTGGTGTTGTTCCCCTCACACTGTATTCATAATGTGCTATATTTTCGCTTCCTTGAAGTATTCTTGTACTGCACTATGCTACAGGTTAAGCTGCATTTTATTTATATTTCACTTAATTGCGATAAAAGGAGTGTTGCTTCAGAATATACACGAGCACCATTTGAATGCGTTACAAGTAAAACAGGACACGTATTCACTTCTTTGTGGGATATTACATTTGAACTGACCAGTAGGAAGGATAAAAACAATTCAGGCAACGCATGCTGTTTTTTCGTGACTACTGTAGCGGTTCAACCTGGCGTGGGGAACACGGGTAATCTGAAGAGTTGTATGAGGTGAACTGATAAGGTCCTAGCTCGCAATTAACTATGCATAGGAATGTGTAACCGAGCAAATTTCAAGACTGAAGTTTGGCCGAACCATGCTTCAAAGGGAAGTGTGGACTGGGCTACTTGAAGGAAAATACCATCATTCTACATCGTGGTTGGGCCATGTTTTTCGATGCGCTGCTGCCCCTTCCCACTCCCTGCGCCCCCTTTCCCTCCTTATTGCCAGCAACTCTAATATCGTGACTATGAGTCACGTCCACAGGCGGACGACGCATGAGTCCCGTTTTCGATACACACTTGATCGCGGTAATAAAGTCTGTCCCCCGTAGGTACAAGGACACTTTGACACAATAGCGTCCAGGTTTAACCATCCTTTGCTTTATAAGGTTAACCCTCAGGCTTTCATCAAACAGGCTGCTATGGAGTTAAAACGGTTGTGAATTCCAGGAAGAGTTCCTCTATTGCAAACGAGTCTTGGTCACTACCGAATATTAGGTAGAAATGAAAGACAAAAGTTCTAAAATCTACGAAAGCAATCCTCTGCTTCTAGTTCAAGTGGAGAAACGTGCGAGATAGGTTGGCATATTAAGCGCGTTTGCATATTAACACGCAGAATCAATTAGTTGCGGAAGTTTACGGAAACAGTGACGAAACCTCTAATGCATTTCCGTAAGGAGAGAACCATACTAATGGCACGTGGAAGTGACTGCTACTGCTCACATTACCTATATTCCGTGCTATAAACTCATCAGTCCCGTGGATTTTTCCAAGTCGCGGTCGTTTGCGGTGAAACCGCAAGTAAGGGGATCGTTATGCCTGTCATACGAAAATTATAAGAAATTAAGTGCTTTACTGTGAAAATCTCTTGAATATAGTCACAGGGATATCTCGCTTTACTGGTATTAAATTGGAGACAGCGAGATAGCCGCTTCAATCGATTCGTACGAGAAGCAACTGCAACGGCACCAAACAACAGCAATATCGAAAGACAAACTTGTTGGGTCAGATTGGTAGGAAAAAGAGAAACGATACACATCACAAATAGGTATAAATAGAGGCCGATCGAAGCGCTCACAACCCGCTGCAAACCATTTGCTGAACTAAAGACGCCATGAACCCTAAATAAAACGAATGGATGGCGCATAAAACGTCAACGCCTTTTGCTGTGCTCTTTCAGAGGTCGCATACACGACTGCCATACAACGACGGACGCAATAGAACGACGTAATAGACGAGATCAGCATTGTGCAGCTGACTCAAGGTTGCCAATGCCGTATCAGTAAGAACAGACCACATGGAAGAGGCACGCATGAGGTGTGGCGTTCATCCATCGACGGTATTCCTTCTGCTCAATCATTCAGCGCGCTGTTCGAAGAGTGAACGTACTGTCCACATGCACCATCCATGAGAAGGGAAGAATGGCTCATGAGCCCAAAAAAGCGAGAGCGCTAGACGATGTTCTCGAGAAACACATTCTTGAAAAGGAAACGTGCGCACACATGCATCTCGAAAATACAAACAGACACAAATCAGTATTCTTAAGGGAAAAAAAGAGAAGGTAAAAGCCGGATGAGAACCGCTGTCAAGATTGGGTCGGCGGTGATCAGTGAGATCACTCGTAAACAACAGAGGAGGCTTTTGGGCCTCGCAAAAATCGAATTGGTGCCGCGCACTGCGAACAACGTTTTGCAATTGACCATTGCTGCATCATAGTGGGTACAGACAGCGCCTCCCCATCGTCGCTTCAAACAGTTCGATGAAGATATGGTTCGCCCAGATGAGATCAACGCAGCTGTGCCAAGAAGGCGAAAGTTGTGTTCTTCTTGCAACGCTTCGGCTCATCGAGACATCATTTAAACAGCTTTCGAACTCGAGCAGTGAGGTGCCTT
This sequence comes from Baylisascaris schroederi, assembly GCA_006503575.1. Classification (NCBI taxonomy): domain Eukaryota; kingdom Metazoa; phylum Nematoda; class Chromadorea; order Rhabditida; family Ascarididae; genus Baylisascaris; species Baylisascaris schroederi. Next base: position 359,942 of record QEWY01003491.1, read on the forward strand.
AATCATCGCCCTCGAATGGTGCTAAATCATGTCCTAATGGTGGCTCCATAAGCCGAAATGTCACAATAACAGTAAACTGTATTCGCTTCCAAGGCGCATTCGTCAATCTGATCTGCATCGAACCTCGTGACACCAAACATTACGTCTGTATATTAAAACTCCGATCGATGGAGTAAAAACATAAAAAGCAGTCCAGCAATTAATGAGTGAAAGGTGACGCAATTAAAGAATGAACTATTGAAGACATTCGATATACAACATTCGGATCGAAAACCTTGTCGATGTGCGCATAAAACGACGGCGTCTAAAGAAATAGCGTAAGCGAAGTGGTCACCACCTCCATGAATGCATGCACACACCAAAATCCCATTAAACAGAATAAAAACAAAGCGAACCGAATAAACCGTGTGATGCAGTAACTAATTCCCGATATCGGTTAGCAGCGAGCTCATAGTAGTAGTACAACTGCAAACGGGGAAATATTGACGGTTAGCGAGATGCTGGGGCAATAACAAAATCAACATTACAACGCCACCAGCCCAGCCATCCGGTTGATGAAATCTTATGGTTCAGGCAACACATCGTCGTGAGAGCTGTGATGAATGTGCGGCTGAGGGCTTAACTTGCTGTGTACTGATGGATAAATGATAGAAGCCTTGCGCTGTGGAACTGTGTCGGGACGCGGAATTTGTAGTGACTCGTCTGCCATCGGTACATCCACGTTTAGTATTGTCTCAGACGCCTATAAGCAAGCAGTCTCCATCTCTAACAAAAGCAACAACATATCCTAACTGGAAATTGAAAGCTGATACTTCAATGGCACCACTCTTGGTACAGCTTATGTTTATTATCGATTTTCTGACATTTTATTAAATATTACAATTTATACCACCTCTTCCTTACTTCATCCTATTTCAATATCGTATCCCCAAATCAGTTAACACTTATTTTCTTAACCTAGATTTCGTTCTTTTTTTCATTGTGAAATATGAATAATACCTTATTATCTCACATGCTTCTTCACTTCTTGTCTTCACCTAAACAGTCCTAATCTTTTCGCTGATCATTGGTTCCCTAGGGGTCACTTCCTTCCGTTGTCATTGCAACCATACTGAAGACACTGTGCGTGTCACTCTAACGCTTATTCGCGCCTTCGAATCAATTAGTAACAGCTTATAAACGGAAATGTCTCACTCTCTTATAGACGGTTTACTACCACTTTCTACACCACAAGCATCATTTAGTACCCCTAGGTATCTGATCGTCTCTATGCTCCTGCAACTGCACACACATTCCCCTTTTCATGCATTTCAAAACTTTTCTTTGATATCGCTACTCACAACTCGGGAAAGGTGCAGGAAAAGAAGCACCTTAGGGAGAACCACATTTAACAATCCAGCAACATTTAACAACGGCAACTTTTTTCTAAAGTGAAGGACTTATGCGTTCTCTTTCCAGAGTTGCTGTGCGCTGAGTGATTTTCGAATGCGAGCCGAGGTACATTAAATATGGTGAGACGGAGAGTATATTGACACTTTCACTGCTTGACATAGCTTTCTGGCTTCCAACGACAGCCAAAAACTTTCTAATGTCAGGCAAACGAAGCAGACTCATCGCTTAGGTGCTGCATCCTAGAATCCTAGCCATTTTTAACATTAATGCAAAAATGGATGGAAAATCCTCCATCGGGGAATTTCAAAGTCATTTTCGCAAATTCTAGCTTTGCAATGTTTTTCTCTTAGCCGACATCCAGAGTAAAATCCACATAAGCCACTCGAATCTCACCTCAAATATAGCAGTGCTATCGTTCAGATTGACAACACCACTCGTCGAAGTAAAACTCTCGTAATGCGCGCTATCCCAGTGATTTACAGTTGCGAAACTTGTGCATTACTTTTCTGAGTAGGATTCGCGCACGCGAGGCCATGGTGTCACGGCGAAACAGACCACTCCACCATAGCGTGTCGATCAGAAAAATACGCTCCTTTTATAGTGGAGGAAATAACAATGCCATAGAATAGCTCTAATACGTCAAATCAATAAAAACCTTTCATGATGAAGCATCCTGCTTGCAATCATGCAATCATATTAAGGCTTTTTTCTTTGAGTTACATCAGAAAGATCCACACAGCGAATCACTCAATCCATCATGTCGGCGTAAGTTCGTCTTTGCGATGCAACGTAATGAGCGGGATTTTCCGAAGAGAAAGCCAATAGAAAGTGCAGAGATTGGCAGGCACATAAGCCAAGGTATGAGGAAAAAGGCCAAACGTGTACCTGAGCGGCCGGAGTTGTCGGTGTAACAGAAGCGGTGACACTCGGCAACGGAGCCGGAGGTGGGTGCTTCGCCTTGTCTTTGTTCATCGCATAGTCACCCGAATCAAAGAACTTCTACAAAACGGTTAATAAAACACGATTACATCTTTCTTACCAGATTTTAATGCATGTAGAGTGTACGTTTTAACGTTCCGGAAAGATGGTCGCTGCCATAATGTGAAGTGGCTTTTGTTGCTGTACTGAAGAGATCTTTTAATGGCATGCATTCCACTGAACAACAGAAAGCGGGAAAGCACAACACTTTTGCAAGTCTCAGAAAACCATCCACTAACCTAAATCCTTCTCCGCTCAGACATAAGAGCATGGATGGTGTCATATATGAACCTAATGGCCGCAAAATGCCGATAAATAAAAAGAACATTGGGATTTGTGGAAATGCTTAAACACCTGCCCTATGAACTAGATTCTGACCGTATATGCACTGCTAATAGGATCTGAAAAAAGAATTGTTTAGATCCCCGTACCCCACATTCACATACCTTGATAGCTGTAATACTGCAATATCAGTAACAGAACGTTGCTTCTCTGGGTCATAAATTTTTTATAAATTAGGCGAATAATGAAGGCAAGAATTCAGAGAAGTTTTCAGATCGCGTATGCTTGTCGCGATCTCCATCTCCCCTTCTCTCCCAATCAACACAAGCACAAACAGAAGTACTCCACTGTAAAGGGTTTCAGACGAAAATGCTTGGAAAATTTGGATATGGAGCAGTAATAAGATGTAACACACTGTAGTGTGTTAAGGTTGCATCTCCGCATAAAATGCAAACTATGGTACAGCGGAGTACATCCGGTCCGTAAATCCCACACAACTCGCGTGGATTCTTCCGTTGGTAGAGCGTTTCCCAGAAGATAGGAAACTTCGGTTGATGTCATTCCATTCACTGCATTTCTTTTAAAGAATAAAATACGCTTAGTCTCCTTCCCGTTCTGCATTTGATCTCCCCTTACAAGTAAAACCGCAAACCCTCTTCCCATCTCCTCCAAACTGTTCTCCCAGTCGAAAATACAGCACATTTTTCTTTATGTGCGTCAGTATTTCCGTCGAAGGCATTGTTTTTTTCTGAAGAACACTTACTCGTTGTTGTTGCAGTTTCCTTTGGAGGAAAGCACTTTGCGGTTTTGCTGGTAGTCGTCCGTTCGAAGCGAGCTTGTTCATCAAGAGCTGCTCTTGCTGCTTCTCGACACTGAGCCCCTCAGCAGCCAGCTGCCCCGCTCCCTTCAAATCTTCGCGAACCTCCCCTCGCATCGTCAATCGTCTTACTGCAATTTGCTTTACTTTCAAATCATAATCAACCTCACTGCAACGTTGCAACGACATTTCACGAATCTAAAAAACTTCACTAAATTCAATACAGGGAATTCAATGTGCAAATGTTACTGACCGCTAACTTTTGCACACATAATTTTTTAACGTAACCGCAAAAGGAACGCTTGCCGAACAACACTGCTATACTTCCCATCGCAAAACGCGAACTCTACTGCCTCCGCCTTCTAAGCAAGCTTCTGCCGGCAGCCACTAGCCCCCGCCATCGTTTTACCCGATGACCTGCCAACCAATGGCAAGGTTAGAATTTGATTTTCAGTAACGCAGCAATTTTATCCATTCACCGTATAATGCGCATCACCAAGGAGACATGTTCTGTCTGAAATCTGGCTGGAACACTTAAGTTCTAGCTCGTTTCTTTAATTAGTTTAATAATTTCTAGCCAGTCTCATTCGCCTCGGGAAGGTCTCCAAGAACATTTTTCGAGATAAGAACTTTATGCAGCATTATTCTAATCACCTCCTCTTCGAGCAGACAACCCTTCCAAAGAAGAGTGCATATTGAATACAATCCCCAGTCGAGAAACCAAAAGTTAAAAGGATGCAAAGACCTGTCGCTGCATCATTAAAATGTATGTACCTACTTTAAAATGGTCGGCAAAATTTTTGCGAAACCAACTCCGCTCACAAATTGCGAAAAGCGTACCTTCTGTAAGTTTTTGGCCGATAGCTTTGATGTCGGAAATGAGGAATTCCACCTCCTCGAAATGAATTTACGTCGAAAAAAGATGAAATTCGTGTGCTACTATGAACCTTTCGAATGTTTGCTGGAACCCTGTATCACAAGAGTGAATTTGAAAACAATACCCGAGGAACCCCTCTCATAAGCAAGCGGAAAAGGACAACAGAAATATTGAGGAGTCATTTCTGCGTGATCTGAATCAATTAATCATTTTCACAACTTCCTCTTATAAAACGAAACGTTTGCACTATCAAATTTCAGTGTTGTTATACTGCTCCACGCTACATCCACATTAAACGGCCTTAACACTCACGAACCTCCACACTTCAGCCGTCACTCTCAACAAGAAAGGGCCTATACATCTCCACAAAGTACCCGCTTTGTACTCACTCATCCAAGACGAACTTTTGTTCGTTTGGGTAAGAATTCTATCCGTGGCGATGAATGAGTTTTTAATTTCAGCATCAATTTGTTGAGCGGACATCCAAGTGAACTCTCAAGAATTTTTGGCAGTTCGGAGTGGGAAATATGGATGTAAAAGTTCAGTACAAATCAAATCACTTCTCCAAATTAGGGCATTGCATAAACTTTCGGGTGGAAATACAACAACTCCAAAATGTTTCTTCCATCCACCATTTATTATCGTGCATTACCAACTAGGAAAGGGGAGTGGGGAAGAGGGAATGTCATCATTGCCTGTAGTACTAAACCTCGAAGTTATTGAATGCACTAGAATCAGATTCAAGGTGTACAACAACGAAGCATTGAACACTGAAGAACGAAGCACTTAACATAAGATACCCTAATACAATGTATTGGTGAAACGAAGAAAAACAATACGTCGGTGATCCCCGAAAGCCGAATTAAAATAAAATACAACGTCAAATTATGTAAGTTAATCCAATATTTTTGCGTACATCCTAGTTAGAGTCGAAGATAAACCACTCAGCTACTTCTCCCATAGAAGATTGCCGACTTCAACGCCGCTAATGACCACGATCACCGTGTATATTTGCGTGTATGTGCCGTATATATGCGTATTAGCCAGTATATCGCTGTGCATATTGCATGAGAGCCAAGATGAATCATGTGGACACTGGAGAAATACCCCACCAGGCATATAACATTATCTCCGACCCGGTTCATGTGCTTTCCCTTTTTGCCTCCTTTTTTTGAATTTTTTGCATATCTTTCAAACAGGATTCGAGTTATTGCATGCCGATGACTCACTAGTTTACATCTTCAAAAGATTCAGAACGTCGGCCATCTATCAAATAAAGCAATTCACGAAAACGCTTAAATTAATAGTACACAAACGGCACTGCTACTTTTCTGGCCGGAGTTTGATAGAATGCCACATCGCACCGCAACTTATTCCACAGCCATTTTTGCCATATCGAGACGCCTTTTAAGTTGACTTAATCACTGGACCAAATCAACAGTTTTTTGACGTGAGTTTACAACTTCTTGCAGTGAAAATGCACTAAAGTGCACGCAAGCTGACTTCCCCTATATATTTAGAGAAAAGCAGTAGTCTGTTTACGCACAAAGTATACCATGGAAGATTTGAAGGAACTTATATCGCTGTCTAGGTGAAGGGGATGGTGAGATAAGATGTAAAGTACGTACGAAACGCTGTAAATCATGAAATCATATTCGTCGCAAGATCACCAATTATGGCAGTAGCTTCTCTAAATGAAGGCAAAGCCAAATGATGTCAGAAGGAAGCTCGATGCATCGTCTCGACGTCGATATCAACCGCAGAATCTTATGTATCATTCATCAATCGTTAATTTTGTAAACGCCGGAATGTTCATGTTAAAGCTGTACTTTCTGCACTTTGTGACAATAACATTAGCTCTTCAGATTCCTCAACAACTCTAATGGAATGACACTTAAAAACTAAATGCCGTTTACAATTAAAGTGGCACTTATACGTTTGAGGTGGGGAATGTTGTCATGACAACGTGCATCACACACACACACACATATATACTTCGCTATGGATTCATTTGCTTTCTCTCGTATTTCTTCCATTTGCTAAACGATGAGTCGCCTCCAGACAGAACGTTTTCAAATGCATCGTCAACATCACATCTCTTCTCTAGTCCTAGCTTGCTCCCCCCTTGCCCTATTGCAGGAAGTCTGCTTTCCTTGTATGAAGTTTTCATGACCGACCTTTGAAAGTTTTCTGTTTTCGAGCAATCTTTTCTTTTGAAAATGCCAAACCCCAGGAACGTAGTCAAGAAACCGTCTTATATACTTACCGCGAAAGGAAGGTCACGAAATTTATGTGGACGGATAGGAAGTAGTGAAATACGATTCGCATTTTTCCGCACTTCGTAGATGTAATTATCAAGAGGTCATTTCGCAAATTCTTTTCGAAACAAAGAAAAAATCTCTCAAAGCAATGTAGTATGTATAAGTGGTAAATTAGTCCAGTGAAAGATAACTACCACGGCCTTCCTCCAAAAAAAAGAAAAAAAAACTGAACAGCTCCTCCATCAAATTCCCTTCGTTTGCGACTTTCTCCAAACTACATAATTAATGAGGATCACTGGTGGACTTCAAGCAGTGAATATTAGTAAAAGTAGATAAACGAAATGAGAGAAACAGAGTAAGAAAAAAGTGTTCATACATGTTACATTTAGATGAAAGAGATTAAGTGTGGCATAATGGATAACGCAAAATCAGACGATTCTTATCGATGGCCTATCTCAAACAGCATTCAAATGCAAAAGTGAAAAAAAAAGAAAGTGTTACAACACATCATGTAGGCTCGCACAATAAGTGCTTTTTGCAAATCAGCCTATAAATCAGTTTACTGCTCAAATATTTGAAAAGAACCCATATGCTTTTTATGTTTCCTATACAATCAACAAAAACCAACCAAAATATTACCAAATGACCACTAATTTCTTATACTCGCGAAACTCTACAACCCTTCAGAATATACAGTAAAGGGCTCCATAGGTGATACTGTGATCTCAACTATGACGATTCACGGTATGTGGCAATGTCTCAGCAAAAGATTTGGATAACCAATACAAGAACCTTGTATGTGGATCCAGCGATCAATAACATCGCCGAAGCTGCTCGTAGACGCCTTCACATTGAGCTCGGAGTCGAGCACGTAAACTTTCGGAAATTGGAAGACCGAATCCACGCAGCGCAGAAAGAAACGACAGTCTATTTCGAATAATTCAGATAATAACACCAGAACAACGATAAGAGTACAATGATGGATGACTCAAATGCTTATAACATTTTTTTTTATTCTCACATTTCACTGATTGAGTCGTTTAAGAACGAATGCTTTCTGCACTAATCAGTGATCATGCATTCATTCTCTTACTATATTCTGTGTGGTTGAGTAATTTAGCGTTTTTGATTTTTCATTAACAGATTTTTTATTGCAAAAAAATTTGTCATTACCATTAAAAAGAAAGATCCCCATATAACATTATTTTATCCTGAAAGGTGCAATCCAAGCACCTAAACTACAGCATCCGAAGAAGAAACCAGTTATTGACTTCGTGACCAACCAATTGAAACGGTGCCGATCCACAATTCCACAACTGTTAGAAACGGTACTGTTTTGAAAGAGTAAATGAGAGAGCTAAGGGAACAACAAGAAAATCGGCTAAAACATTACTGAAGAAACAGCAGCTAAAATTGCGAAATGAAGAAAGCTCTCCTCTAGTAAGCTACTTTCTAATATTCAACACTCGAGACTTTTCAACATTTATAGCAAATGAAACTGAGAATGTACTAGCAATTAGTCCTGCCTGTGGTGTTACTACTAGTTATTGTATCCAGTACTTTTTTCTGCATCAGCACTACGTATTATTGATGTCACTTATTGCTGCTAGTGCTTTACAGTAGTACTAGTAACAACCAACGACGATTATTAATAGTACTGCCACTATTACTGCTACCGGTATCACTACTACTGCTATATGTCGGTTTATGTGGCTATGTAACAATCGGGCTCCAAGAACTGATCAGTGTGAAGGGGTCGGTGGTTTAATAAAGCAAACAATGCTACTTTCTGCCGAGCTCAAGAAGAAATACTCCGAAACCGACAACACGTTTTAGCCGTCGATTACCTAATTTGACGACCTCCGAAGCTTAGAGGTATTTGCTGAATTTATCTAACAAGAGAAGAAACAAATTTAGTCACCCTCAGCGAATCAGAAACAACTTCTGAAATACACTAAGAAATAATGTCTACAGGATGAACAGGCCGTGCAGAAGATGGCTGATGAGTACATAGTGCGTACCTGCGGATGATGAGGTCGATAGCTCGAAAATATCGGGTGCAATAACTTGACGGCTGAAAATAAGATTTAGGAGCAAAGCACAATGACAACTGTTCTAGTCAGGTCGAGAAACAAGTCTGCCTTTTTGCGCATGTTACCTTCCTCACCAAAAATCAAACGACACCTTACAAGGGGGGAGAAGTGGTACACAGAAAGCTCAAAGTCAAAGTGTACACAAGAGTTGTCGAAGGCAAACCAACTTACCTCGGCCACAAACGATCGATTCGTTGAAGCAAAAGAAAGACACCTCGTCGATTGCATTCAAGGGCTGAATCAAGCGGTGATGAGTAAGCAAATATACGAGAAGGTGTGAGTTCATCTCTAAGCAATATCCGGAGTTTTCGGCGTGATAAACATGGTTTAATCTGATTACCTCATTATGCTTTTACAGTTGGGCTCTTACAACCTTTCTAGGAGTTTTTAGGAAGGTTCGCGGGCAAAAAAAAAACTGCTATGAAAAAACCGCGAAGTGAAGGACAGATTTCTAGACAAAGCCAGCGAAGTTGCCGACTCCACTCATAAACGGATTGTTTATTTGCTGCTTTCTGTGGTTCATCAAAAGTCCACATAAAGAAGCTGATGCAATGCTGGGATAAATTATTGCTTGGTGAGTACACAGCAGAACAAAACCTGATATTTCCTGATGGCAGTAATTGCGGCATCGAGGAATCTTCACAAACAAATAGAGAAATCACCGAACTTAAGAGTTCTTAGCTTCAAGGCCATATTCGTATTCAGATAGGAACAACTAAGGCGGACGCTGTTGTTATAAGTGGAATATTCTGTTAGTCTGATATTTCTAGGGGAGCATTTACGAGTTTACGTAAAACACAAAATAAACAACATCAGTGACAAAAACAACACTTTATTATTCAACATATAGATATGTTTAAAGCGTTTCAAGGGTTGCTTGTGGTGTAATAAAGCATCTACTCTAGATGGAGATATCTATAATACGCTCAGCGAGCGTCTTGATTAAAACACATTCCCGAAAACTTTGGAAAATGATACTCTTCCCCTTAGCAGAGGTGATCGCTACGAAAACCCAACAAATAACAGACTAGGCGTCTATTATCTCTTTCATCTGCGGAATTTTTCGAAAAGTTCATCTATAAGCTAATTTATTGCCTGATCGAACAAACGTTCCGTGCATGCTGCACGGCTTCCAGAAAGGGGTATTCTTTGAACGTGGCCATAATAGAAGCAAAAGAGTTGTTGTACGGAGGTATGGGAAGACATTATGTGGCAACGATCTTTAATTCGATGTTTAAAAAAAGCGTACGACATTAGTAATCGTTTAAGTCGGGCGGAAAAACCTGTCAGAAATCTCACGCCTACTAAAAAAGCAAATTCTTCAATAAATAGAAATCTAACGAGCAGAAAGGTTATCACTTCGATTCGCAATAAAAACTAACCGTTGAACTACTTTTCGTTCACCTACTTTACGATTTAGTTCATTTAACACTACATCGTCACATATGCTTGATCGCATCCAGCTGCTATATGCAATCAACAATAAAAGTGAAGTAGAAGGTCGCGTCAAAGCATAAGAGGAAGCTGGCTGCAAAAGTTGTAAGGTTAAAGCTGCATTAAACTATTACAAGCAGAAATGAATGCATTAAAATGCTAACAAGAGGTTGACCCATAAAAACATTTTACCGTACATCACTTCCAAATAAACGTGCAAGTGACACAACGAAACCAATTAGTGGCATCTAATCAGACACAATTTCTGTTTTGTTTCGAGAAATACACGCCCGATTTGCCCTATACGAAAACAAGAACCTACTTTAAGTCGGTTATTTGCCTTATACACGAAACGAGAAAATAGGACATTCTAAAAACTTAACGAGTATCGTATTACATCTTCGATGAATCAGAGGTCACATATCCCGTTCTTGAGATGTTTCTGTTGGTAAGTTGGCATCAAAATATTAGCTGGTTATCACCTCGCTGGGGAAAATTAACAAATAAACAGACATTATTAACCGGTATTGACCGTAAATAAATAAAAGCTACTAGTTAGAGTTGGGTATGGCAATTAGTGCTACTAGCAACAGTACAGAATACAGCTGATGACAACTACAACTAGTATTAATTAGTACTGGCAATTCAAACAAATATAACAGCAATAGTAACAATTGTCACAACCGGTTATTACTAATTTCACGGCATAGGTCGCTCCAACTCTGGGGTTTGCGTCGAAAACGGTCGGAGATTTCCAACACCGACCTTCCATTCCTAAGGCAACCGAATCAATACCGCAAAGTATAATTCCTATCTCAACCTTTGTTCGCAATGCTAAGAAATCAAAAATTCAATAAGATTCGATGGAGTCAACTCTTGGACTTTCACATCACTGCTTAACAAATCGTTTGATACAGGCAATATGTTTGAATTTCCGGGTAGCGCATTTCTTATTCGAGACCTTCGATGGTACCTATTTAGCTTGCCTAGAGAGTATGCACATGACGACGAAGAGGCATTTAATTACTGTAGGCTTTACCTCCTTCCTCTATAAAGAAGTAGGGATGTCCCAGAAATGAAGAAAATTGTAGTTTTAGCTGAGAAGAGTAGAAGATCCACGAAGCTGCTATGAGTTTTGCCATTTTGTTCCTCTTAATATATGCAAACAAATTGACGCTATGTTTCTTCAACAGAATGGTGCGATAGTGACCACTGCAGGATGAATACATGCATTTCACACTCTACAAATGCTTCGTGAGAGTGACTCCAATGCCTAGTAATTTTTTGGGAAAATTTGCATACAAAAGCAAGAGCACTACAACTGGCCTTCTAATATCAATATTTGCATATTCCAATGATGATCAAAGCTGCACTTTTAGTTCGCAGCATTTACTACTCGGCCATTCATTTGCCAAACTCTAAAGGTCTGATATTATTGAATACATAGGCACATTAATTTTTCTGATATCAACTGGGGAATTTAACTTCTTTGATTTAATTTATTCGTTCGTCTCGACACAGTTGATAGGCATGGCGGGATCACAACTTCTGACCCCCGTCGCCGCAAATGTTTGCCGCACACAGCAGAGATTTCGCAATTTTGATCAAAATGCACATCACGCCACCCACATCCTACTCTAAAAATTCGAATTCGATCGCTGAAATCCAAAAGTTGAAATGTTTGACCACTTTTTTTTCATAATGAATGACCTCTAGGGATCGGCTGTCAATTGGTCGCCTATGCATTATCGAAAAAAGCGCTGAAAATGCAACTGAAAATTTTATCCTGTGATATTGAAAGAATTCAGCAATAAATTATTAAAGCATTGTCCAGCAAGAAAGTCCTTATGCATGCACAGCGATTTTATTCACAACAATAACAAAGTGCATAAAGCAATAATAAAAAGTGATTATTCAACGAAATGCAAGCCATATTTCCAATAATCACTGCACATCTTGCAACTATACGTCATCAATAATAGTAAATAAATTTCGAAGTTAAAAATTCACCACAAGCATCTTCAACTTTGTTTAATTTTTGGAACGGTCGTCCGCGTAGGATGGTTGCCATCGCGAAAACTAAACCACAGCCCAATGACGAAATGTCCTGGCTATATGTCGAATTGCGAGGACTTTTACGCCTTTCAGTTCCTCGATTCTTGCCAGGATTATCATCGCCGGGCAGCTGGCAGCACCACCTTGTTCAAGAAAAGCACACCTTGGGTTAACTAAAGCTCGATAGCAGTTACTGACAACCTCATGAATGCAGTTGGCGGTTAGAATTCTGCGTTTGAAACATGTCCATTTAAAAAAAAAACAAACTCGAAATTAACAATACCCTCATAATTCCATCAAACGCGCAGCATTACCTTGCGACCAAAGCGATCTTGTCGCGGCCGAAGCGACCAGCTGGGCTTCACACCGAGCTACTATTTAGAAGGATGAATTTATCTATCACTATCAGTAAATAACCGTTTCCATATTCGCTGATCCAAAAAATTTGAGTTACTCTTTAGACGCATCGAATCCCGTCCGAGCTTATGCTTCTATCAGATCCGCTCGAAGCCCTTTGTGCACAAAATTCATCTGCCGCAAGTGACGAAGAATAGTGAGTGCTCTTGCAAGGGCCAACAAAAGTCGATATTTCGCGAGAATTTGCAATCGGCTTCTCAGTGAGCACAGCTCGCAAAGTTTCGTCACTCACAGCTGATGGTCGTCTTGAGCGCAGTTTGTCCTCGAGATTGGCGCCTCTTTGAGAAAAACCTTCGAATCCAATTGTTGATGGTGTTTCTGTGGACCACACCTTAGCATTCAATCGCACAAATTTCTTCGGCCGCTTTCTTCACACTACGGCCTTTTTTCCGCAAATGGTGGTGCAACAGCTCTCAGATGACAGTTTTTTTTTTTTTTTGCTTCCTTCACCTTGGCTTATTTTAAAATGATACGAATCGCAGAAAATTTGTTAAAAAATACGGCGCGTTACAAAGTATGTATCAACATAATAACGAACATCCATAGAAGGATTTAATTATACATTTTCCAAATCGACGTCAAATTAGATCCTCAATCGTGCACAAGAGTTTGCTCGTCATCGTTATTCATCGAAGTGTCAATTCATTTGCGTCAGTCAAATGAACACGATATGTTATTAAAATAGGTATTAATTAAAGCTTTATAACAACAACACGAATCTATAGCACATGAAAACTGATATGGGAAAAAAACACTAAATAACATTAATAATCCGTCTGAGATGAAGCCCGTCATTTGAAATATTTGTAGGTTTTCATCTGAGATGTGCTATTATTTCAAATCTGAGCATATTTGGGGAATTTTTGTTGTGTGGAAGAATAATGCTGTTCGTACGTGCAAACTTGACGGCATTCAACTGAATTGTGCCATCGAAAAATTAAAGACAATGAAATCACCTTTTATTATAGCAAAAAAATGCGAAATCCACTGATATAAATGTCGATGATGATGTAAATGATGCAATGCATCATGATGGAATCGTGTTAAAAGTGAATGTGTTCAAAATGTGTGCAAATTAAAACGCTCAATTTTGACTTACGATTTATTTTATTCATTGTTTAGCTTATTTATTTGAATCAATGAAGCATTTACTACGAGTAAATTTCGCCTTATGTCACTTCCACTTCCGCTTAGGTGAAACTGTAAAGTGGTGTGAGGGCAATAAATAAATGTTGGTTGCTTAATAAGTCTTCCCATGCAGAGAGTAAACTAATCTTAGCGTTCTCTCACACATTAATATTTTGCTGATAATTTGTCTTGACAAAGCTCGGGGAAAGATCACGCTTAGGGTTGGATATGTAAGTATTACGCAACCAACAAAATGCTCCCTACTTAAGCGTTTCCATCAGAAAAAGCTGAGATATGATGATCCCTCTGGTAGCACTAAATAATTTTAAAACCACATATGAGTATTTCAGGTTTCACGTTAACATGAAAGTGCAATTCAGGGTGTTCGTATGGTTAATGAAAAGATATCTGAAATGCAAAACCGGCATATGAGGACGGTATTGGTAGTAGGTGAGCCTATGTTTTAAGTCTATTGTCTTTAAAAACTACCGTTATACGTACAGATATCACGCGTATAGAATGAGGTTCCCCACATCAAACTTCATAGAAACATGTGAGTTTTCACCTGCAAAATGTCGACTAATTAAATGCCAGAGGTTGCAAAGTCTCTAAACTGTGATATAACACATTTCTAAATGAGTCTCCAAAGAAGCGCGAGCGATTAATTGTGAGGGATGTGGTTTCAAAGCATGTTTACGTGTTTTTCAACATTCACATCGTGCACAGTTCGATTTGCACCGTATGCAACGACATGCGCAACATTCAGTATGCGATATCGAGACTTCACCTCAAGAAGAAAGGGCAGGAGGGGGAGGGAGGGGGAGGGGAGGGGGGGGGGGGGGGGGGGGGGGGGGGGAGTGAAGTAGGACTTATCATTGCCTCTGTCGATCTGTGGAACACGAGGGGAACGGAAGCAGCTTTTCAGTCTTTAAATCTCTCTAACTTTCTTCATGGTAAAATACTGTTTTAATGTGATGAGATGGAAACTTGGTCGAATTTGTTGATGAAAAGACAAGTGGACTGCGCGAAGTTCTAACATGAATAAGCACAAGACGCAGCTGTACTTTCATCATGCCTGTGGTAAAGGAATAGAAGAACAATTGTCCAAATTCGCGTGGCAAAAGTACAGATCTCCAATCAAGACTATGGTACTGACGAGGAAAGCAAATGGAAACGAGAGGGACAGTAAAAGATCCCCATCTGTTCTCCCTCCCTACTCCCAAACCCTTCAGTTAGATGTTCTTTGTGAACTTTTGAGATGTTAAAAAGTGATCCCCATCCTAAACTTCCAATCTAAAGAGGCACTAGGAAATTGCAAAAATTTAGCAATAAAACAAGAACGCACAAATCTCAGAAGAAATGATGGGGGAATCACGTAAAATTGGGCCATTTTTGAGGCTTTTGTCACTACTGCGATATATACAGCGTAAAGCTTACTTTAGCGCTTCACAGCTAACCTCAATACAACAGGGCCAACCTTCGGTGTTGAATTTTAACTTGTCAGGTACACAACTGCCTGAATGCACAAATATGCAGAAAATAAATTAATTGGGCGAGTTTCATTCTTTCCCGTGGCAGCGTCTATCTATAAGTACTCAAAGAGATTACCGATAATAGCAGTTAAAAGATGAATGAATCAAATTTCGATATCACTGCTGCCAAACTGTTTTAACGGCTGTTTGACATACTGAAGGGATGGCACCAGTAATAGTAGTAACAGTACCACTAACAGTAATAGCAGCAAGTGACAAATAAAATCACTGCACCAACAGCTGCTGAAAACAAGAAAAAAAAAGCCGGAACGTTGCTAGCAAATGTTGTGGGCGAAACGATCATCAAAATATAGAGATATACAGGAAAACCAGCGGTGCACACGATCGCATTCACGAATGAAGAATGCTTTCAGCTGGTGCCTCCCATATCGATCGAATCGAGAACGTCAAACGCACACCACAAATTCACTCAGCAACGAATGTAAGGCACACACTTTGTGCCACACGAATTGTGCAACACTCAATTGTCAACCTGTGTAATATAACACACCGAATGCTTAATTCAATCTTTCTTTAGTTAATCTATTAATATGTGCTGTCAGCTAAATGAAAATGAAAAGAAATAATCAACTGTTGACTATCAATGGGAAGAAAAACTTGTAATACGAGGAAACAGCAATTTTCTTGAGCAGAATGTGAGGTGCTTTTTATTGAATAGTCTTCCTCGATAAATCGATGTGACTTCTAGTCTAGAAAGTTTTGAAAAATTATTGCTACATTCTAGGCAAGAATGTTGAGAGTTTCTTTTTCGAGAGTTTTCTGTGCATTTTGGTTGTTTCGATTTCATGCTTAAAACCTTTTTCATTTCATTTCATGTGTATTCTTTTTTGCAAAATAGCTGTGTATGTCTGTCTGCAAGTCTGTTAGTTCAAAGTTGGGGATCACTGGAGTTGAAGCAACGATATTTGGCGGTTATGATGAGTATCATAGTTGGAGGCCACTTGTATCAGTGTTAGACTTTAATCATCAACTCCGGAAGCAGTTAAAATATTTAAAGGCGATCTGCAATCTGCAAACAATTCATTCTGACTGGATTTGAGTTGTATGCAAGTCGGGTCACCGAGAACGAATCTGCTCTAAGAGGTATGCAGGAGTGGTCAGATATTTAGATGCGTCGTTGAGCACATTCTATCAGTCGTTAGTAGTTCATACAACTTGCTGGTCTCTCAAGCGAAATTGCAAAAGCGCCTATCGTGCTAACTAATCTGATGTGTTTCCCCACTTACTGTGATAAGCCAGTCGTCAACCCCAGTGAATAAGGTTTTTATACGCTTTTCGCAAATTTTGGCAATAATTTGCAGGAAGCATAATGTGGCAACCACGTTGTCTCTGTGTGTACGTAGTGGTGAGTTAAGCAACGGCGGCGAAGAAGTTTAATAGCTACAATTTGTGTCGAAGGTAACCCAACATGTCCGGTTTGGTTCTGCTTTTCCAGCTATAAACAATTAAAATGCTATGATATTTGCATATGCAAATACTCTCGTGCAATCTATGGCGTCTAGAAACATGTGGAAATGCGCATAGAGAACGCTGGCGTTGCATATAGTTTCTTCGGCTGTATCCAGTAAAACGTATCTCATTTTCTAAAAACCCCTGTGACATTTCTAAAACATCAAGGTGTAAGTAGGTGGGGAAGGAGGAGGGAAAGTGAGGGTGGAGGGGTTGTGGAGGTGGCATGACGCAACGCATTTGCATTTCGGCCTCACAGTACAGAAGATTGTTCGACTATCCCAAAGCAACGACAAAACGCTTAGCATTTCATTCTCTTGAGGCTACTAACCAATGTACTAATTAAAAAACCTTTTTTTTTTCGTTAACACTCAATCGGCCACAAGACAAATTAAGTGTTATATTAACGCATCCAGAAGATGATTGATCGGAACGAAGCGAGGTTTTTAAATTAACCTGCATTGCTGGCCACATTCCATGATATAGACGGAAGGTACGTTTGTATCTTATATGTGATTCGCATTTGGTGCATTTCTCGCTCCTACCTTTCTTCTCATCTTGGTAGGTTGATATTGTTGCTATAAAAATAAAAACACACGATTGCGCGATAAGGAGAGTAGTTTATTCGAAGTTTCGCACCTTATACCGTCGTGAAGAAAATATCACCGATGCTAAAGATTTTGATTAGAGGCATCAGATTTCAACCTACAGCTTTTATTATTAACGAGTTGAAATTGTGAAGTCTTAGTCAAACTATAAAAGACATGAGAAAAATTCAACGTTTCTAGAATTTTGGAAGCAAAGATCGTATGAAAAGATGATTTTTTCTGCTCATCCGGCTCAAAATTTTGCATTCAAATCTATTAGTCAACGAACATTTCAAATTGCATTCACCGAAATAAGACTTCATATAGCATCCCTCCCGCTTAGATTTCAACTTTACAGTGTAATAGATGATTTCTGGTTGCTTATCAATTAGAATAAGTAACATACTCACTCCAAAAATAGGTGGCAGTAAAAGAATTAATAGAAGGGGTTGAGGGGAAATGTCCATGGGCATGCTGCATATATGCACATACTGCAAGGCTAATCAGTACTTTTACAATGTTGCATTGCTAACTGTATAAGCTGATTTGATTGAATATATCGAAGGATAACCTCTCAGAAATTGAGTGAGCATTCTTTCTCGAAGTGACATTGTTGATCGAATGACTGAAATTTTATTTGTGGAGAGCACACGCATGCAAATGCTTACATATGCAAATATTTGAATGTACTTGATAACGCAATTTTCACTTCATTAAGGTCAGACTGTATTGCTGAAATAATATGCCTTTGCAGATTTGTATGCAGTGGAATTTAAATCTCCACTGTTGACGTCTGAATGCTTTATTTATATGCAAATGGTTTTCATTTCCGTTCTTTAAATGCATGCTGTATGTTTGCTGGTTTCTTGCAAATGAGCACGTTTATATGAGATTACTTGCACAACACGTTGAGAAGCGTTTCTGTAGGAAAGTAGTATGTCGATCTGCTGTTCATTCGAAATATTTAAAGCATTTTGGTCGCTTTGCACTTGCTGTTCTGCAAGCAGTAAGTGTTGGAATATTTGACTTTCATAGAGAACTCATCCAACGATTAATATCATCTAATCATTTTATTAAACGTTGTTTAAAGCATTCTGCTTTTCGGCTGAAAATAAGAAAAGCGTCGAGTTGACTTCAAAGACAGCACTTGAAATCGATTCTGAGGAAGTTGAATCCGAAGTTCATAGACAGTAGCACTATGCATGTCTATTTTGCTGCACTCAATTCAAATGCCTCGACTCTTTACGAAATTAGAACAGATAAATCTAACTTATTTCTCCTTCAGTTATCATTAACGTTCTGCATGAAATGTTTAAATGCTAACGCAAAAGCAACATCTTATATTATGCTCTTTTGCATATACGGATGGTGGGGTGCGTGAGATTCTGAATTTCTTTTTGTTTACATATGGTATTCGACTTTCAGACAGCAAAAGTACAGTGAAGAGGCGAGGGGAAGGGACATTCGCTATAGAAATATACGATTTCCCCATAGCAAGGAAATCTGCCTGAACGAATAACTTTAGTAGGGCTTCTTAATGAGTGGAAATGTTCCTCAGTTGGATGCGCGTTATTTGATATGCTCGAAATTGCTTCGCGATCTCTGAAGGCTTCAGCTGCAGGAGAGCTCATCTTTCAGAAATGAGCTTGAAGGAGGGAGATCCTTAATCGTTTGCATTCCTAATGTTTATTGAACTATTCCACTTAGTGATGTCGAAGTTGTCATGATTGTCCTGCAAACCGCTGAAGGAAATTTCGTTTATGTGGAATGCATACCTGTTAATCGCATTGAGTGGTAACCTTCATTGTTCGACTTCTTGAAGACTTTTCTCGCTTAATTTTCATCTAATTTGCTAAGTTTAATATAGTATTTTCATAGGTTCTTTGTTAGAGAAGTTGAGATCGTTCTATTCAGCGTGCCCAGTTCAAACATAAATGGTTGAGTATATTCGATATATTTATTGTACAATAGCGGTTGATTTTAAGATGAAGCGGATAGCATCGAGTAGGATTCGTATTAATAACTGTTTACTGGTAATAATTCAACGATTATTAGTGCCTGATAATAGCAAATAAGACAAATTTATTTCTAAAATAAGGAAATACTTGTAATTTCGTTCTTTAATAAAATGCTTTCAAGATTTTTCTTTCAGAAATGAAAATTTTTTTTTTGTTTTTTTACAATTGCCTTTTGTATTTTTGGTGTTTTCGTCATGGTCAACTTTGGCACAGCGAATTAATCCACTAGTGGATGCTAAGGTTTTTATTTCTTATTTTAGCATTTACTCAACTCAGGTAAATAATTATTTAAAAGTTTAATCGTGACATATAATTATAGGTATCAAATAAAGAGGAAGATAAGTTTTTAATAAAAAAAAAAACTGATTTATTCCATCAGACAAATTCAATTTTATTTCAAATATATTTTGAATTGCTCTCGATGAATATCACCTAACTGAAATATTCGTAGGAAGTAAGATGTGTTTTCCCGCATCGATTAAAATATTCTATTCTTCGACCATCTAGGTGAATTTCATTTTATAAAATCTCATTCGTTGCATTAAAAAAACTAAAACGAAGAATATTTCTATTGATTAAAAATAGGGTATCTTTACTAAAGTTTAGGCGATAAAAGAATCGATTTATTGTATAAGAGAAATTCTTTATCCTAATTCCAATTCATGTAACAAAAAAGTCGTTTTATTTGATCAATAAAATTTTAGCGATTTGTTTATTTTTGTTTTTGTTTTTTTCAATTGGTGATGTTGGATATCAAGTGTATAATCAGAAATTAAAGCAGTTTTTAAGAGTAGAGTGAGACACTTGACAAATTGTCCAACGAGGAAACAATTCTTGCCCCGACTTTGTTCGCGAACTTTTGTTTCAAGTTGATGACCTCCTATTGACGTCGATGTGTTTGGGTGGTCGTGCTGTTTATGAAGGCTTGCTGGCGAAATTCAGTTCAACTTGAGGCATCATAAAGTTCACTACAGCATTTTCATTAGTTTTTTGGATGAACATGAATAATTAGGCGGATGTTTTGCACTTTATAGTTGTCTAATAATTAAGCAATATTTCGCACTAAAGGAAAAAAGCTTAATTTGCAAATGAAAGCGTTACCATAAGGCCATCCAAACTGAGCGTTACAGATAACATCTATGCATATTGCATCATAAATTTAAGCGCATTTTCTAATTTTTTATTCCAATTTCTAATCAAAGAACAGTGTCATAAATTGTACTCAGTTTCTTTTTTAAATATCCATTATTGATTAGATGAAATGAATCTATGTGTGGTTTTATTTCTTAAGAATGTCTGTTTTCCTGTAACGTGACGGATGTTTCCTTCGTTCGGCGTTTTTTTTTTTTTTAAATTCGTTTACATTAAAATCACTTGCTTTACTATTTCAATGCTATGCTTTCTGTGAAAACTTAAAAAGGAATAAGAGCAATGACTTGGTTGGCTTTATAGATTCGTGAACGAGAGAAAAATTCCATCTTAGAATGCCTAGACAACGAATGCGCACGTGTATTGTGCAGGAAAGTACGCAGCGCATGTAGAAGCGTCGAATTGCGCTGCGTTGATTGTTTGTTGCTTTGGCGTTACGCCGAAGGTTGCAGCGACGCATCGCTCTGCGATTTCCTTATCGCACACGTCGTACGCAGGTATG
Source organism: Baylisascaris schroederi (assembly GCA_006503575.1). NCBI lineage: Eukaryota > Metazoa > Nematoda > Chromadorea > Rhabditida > Ascarididae > Baylisascaris > Baylisascaris schroederi. Next base: position 380,934 of record QEWY01003491.1, read on the forward strand.
AGGCTGCAGCGAAGCGATCGAACCAGCTGCATTGTTTATACTTTGTTTACTGCTTGTATGACTTATACCGCTTAAGTAGTAAACAAGTGACGTATTGTCTCGAGATCGTTGCTAACGTACGTTTGTTTATTGACTCAAAAAGTGTACCACACGCAGCACCCATTCTAAATCCTTCGATATGTGGGGATATCTTTCGGCAGCGTTTACCTTGTGCTAATTAAATCGTGCCACCTACATTACTTTTGATGCTGTGCATCAGCTGTTGAACAACATTTGCGAATTCGGAAGTTGAAAACACATAGACGTTTATCGTTTTCCAACTGCCTGCGTGTTTGTGTCTGTCCGCAGACCAGTCCGTCAAGATGAATTCATATACAATTTTACCTGCATATTGAAAATTTTAAATCATCTAATGGGTCGCTCACCAAGTTGTGAAGGTAACAAACGAAATAACTGTGTTGCGCATTTGCCCAAGTCTCATGCAAAACCGAGTTCGGACTTTTGGTAACTGGCTGAAAGTGTTTGCGTCAGCATTTCATAGAACAGACACCTAAGTGTTTCAATCCACGGACGCACGCAACTAGGCATCTTTTAATGTTGGTAGCATTCCATCTATGTGTTAGTGGTGCATATATGGCATTATTGTTGAAAATTCAACTAGTGAAATTATTGAAGTTAATATAAGTTAAGTGATGACATTGTTTGAGCAGACGTCTGGTTTGCAAAAAAGCGGTGATTTGTCTATCTAGGTGATAGCTTTCGCTGTAAGATGTGACACATGATTGACAGCTGTTTTGCACTAATGAGGCGACGTTATGCGAGACTTGTCTGAGATCGTTGAAAAATGTTAGTGAAATTGCTACACAAAGTAAAGTCGAGGGCAGCAATTGTGCCTATTTGTCCCTTCGTTTGCTGAAGCATAAAGTGCACCTCTGCCGTGCACACACACATTATTCTGTTTGATTGCGCGTTTTGTTCCCGTATCGCATACGATATGCACTAAAGCATGTACAATTTTCACACGAATATACCTTTTTTAAAGCTTCTGGCAGTGAGATGCTTATTGTTATTGAAGTGTTTGCTTGTTCAGTTTGTCTTGGCAGTGCTAATGCAAGAGAATTTTTTTATTTTTTTCTTAATTTGCTTACCAAGGCTCAGTGCATATGCATTTTGCACAACTGATATTAGAAATGCGAGCACATATGGATGCAAATCCCCAAAGCTAAGGCAACTATTGATATTTTACTTCACGTTTTTCCGATATAGCAGCAGGTACAGAAAGATCTTATTGTGCGCAACTTTTAGACGCACACGAAAGGTGGACAGGTAAACACGTAAAGGTTCAGTTCATAGGTAATGGATAATTTCTTGAATGTTTTATTGCTTTTCTGAAGCAATCAACACATGCTGCAGGAAAATTTCGATTCAGATGGGAGCACATCCATAGATTCACGCGTATATCACTAATCAGTAAAAGACGGAATTTTCACTATTGCAGTTAAACATTTTTTGGTGATAAATGTGTGATAAATAAGCCCACTTCCTTACGAATCATTTTTCATGCAAACACCTCTTTGTTATTCTTTCACCACTGAAAATTGGATTCGATCAATGAGCGAACAAAAAGAACCCGATATTATCAACAGTCGTTTGGTCTATTATCGGGGCAATGTTTAAAACGTGGATTTAAAAAGAATCAGTGAGTTGGTTGATGTCGAAATTGGAATGCACAACTATGTAGCATTCCTCTAATGCTGGATTAAATTCGTTTGCTGATTTCATTGATTCTCGAGTTTTTTTAACAGGTAATTCGTTATCGAAATGGAGAGTCCTATGGGAAGCAGATTCGTTGAAGGATATTTCTCTGATATTGTACTTGAGAAATATAGACTTTTGTTGGAACGCATCTTACTATGTTTGGGCCCTAATAGGTATAGTTTTTTGGTAGATCCTTTTCTGAGTACCCCAAATTACAGTGATCCGTATTGCCTAGCTAGAACCAGACGTGAACACTTCTCATATTTGCGTTTAATTCTCAATAATCTAATTCAGGTTTTCTGTGCAGTCAAAATTCTGCGGCACCGTTATGTATTCTAGCACTTTACTGTTGGGGCCGTTTTTATTGCGGCTGAAATGTGCACTATTGTTGAGTGAGGCATATATTCTGGCTATTAGAGAAAATGCTGTGTTTCGAATTAGTCGGTTTTTTATTTTTATATTTTTGCATCATTTATATATACATATATATATATATATATATATATAATAGTCAATTATGTTGACAGAAGCAGTAAAACAAGTAGTTATATTTTCGAACCATTTTAATTAAGTTCATCTTTTGTTTCCTCATTTGGCCTTCAGCTGTAAATACACTCGTTGAGTGTCTACAGTCATATGTCCAAAATTTTGTTAGTCACATAAAGATTGTTTATTTGTTTGACTATTCGAGAGGTTATAACTAGCAAACTTTATAAGATGTTCTTTCCATGTGATATAAACGTCTCAATCTTATAGAGTACATAGAAGCTTCCTGTATTTAACGTTTATTGTTAAGTTATCAGTGTGAATAACTCTTGTTAATGCCAGTGATAGAATAGTGCCGATGAAAGAGAAATGCTCGTTTTGTTTGTTATTTCCGTTTTTAATTATCAAAAGCGTGATTAGCATGAATCCTGTGATATCAGCGTTATCACAGTGTATATTTGGTGATATCAGTGTTATCATAGCGTTTATATGGTGTCAGTATTATGACGGCCCACATATGATTATAAAGATGTTATCACGGCTCATATATCGATGTTAACGTTGTCACGGTTTATATATGAAGCGTTGATTTAAGGGTCACGATGGATATTGTCGTCTATTTGGCACTTATCGTTTTGGGCGCAGTGTTCCTCTTCTCGTTGTTCATTCTGATCGTTATGTGCAAACGACGTGCACTCGCATCACCGCAATATTTTCGCTCATCCTCATTGCGCTTCTCGAAACTGCGCAATGCAAATATGGAAAGCATTATGCAGCTAAGTCCACTTATCGGTACGACTTACTTTTTGGAGCATTGCTTTCACTCCATGTTCAAGTAGCTAGAAGTTTTTCTTCGAAAATCCTTTATTTTCCGGTGTACTTGAATGCCTGCCTGCAAATATTGAGCTAATTTCCGATCTACGCACGCATACCTGTTTAGATATGTCGAAGTGCCGCAGTGTGACGTGTTTGCCTTCGAATTGGCCACCGCTTCATCGTAGGACAGTCAGTGGTTTTACTGCCTATTTGACTCTTTTCTTTATGCGGCTATCCACCTTTGCGAAAAACTTATAACGGACAGAGCATCATTTTGCACTAGTGGAGGAGGTGCACAGGGGTGATATAACGGGTTGGGCGAGAGCTAGAAGAGGACGAAAGGAGGTTCTATTGAGACAGATCCCCATCATAGCCTATTGAAGAGGAGAGCGATGGCATCCTCTTTGTCGTTTGCTGCCATCAGTTTTCATTTCTCTTAGCAGTAAGGAATGGAAACTGAGCATTTTGAATTTCTGTCACTGCTTTTAGAATTGCCTTGAGTCGAAATTTATCGGGCTCATTTTTTTATCTCAAAAACATGCGGGTGCATTAATCGGCAATACTGGTCCATCTTCTGCCAGTGTTTTCTTTCAAACACTAAAATGATAAGCTGGGAAAGCGGAGAGGAGGGAGGACCTACGAGAAGAAATGAGGAATGGAGGGAGTTGTTTTGGCCATAAAGTGGAGGAGATCTGATGCGATAGAGAAAAGGCCACCTTCCTTTTTGTGGAGTGCTCGACGAAGTGAGGGGGAATTCCTACCGTATCTTATATGGGTGCCGCAGGTGTACGTTATGCAGGTGATACGAATGGGCTGTGCGTTGTAAATGTATCGTTTTCATACTCGGATAACCATGTTTTTTCTCTTATACGTTCACAAAATTGGTGTTTAATTGTGTAGACAGCTTTGCAGTGGTGTGAAGAGACAATTTTTCTTAGATAAAAAGGACCCCATCTGCAAAATCCTTTCGCAGAATGAAAGCGGAGGGAGGAATTACATTGCATTCCATAGCCATGACTCATAGGGCTTTGACCGCGTGCACGATAATAGGAGAGTTTAGAAAAAAAACGGAGGCCACTCGTCTCTACAGGCAGACCAAAGCCAATGACTCTGCATTTTTGTTTTTCGCTGTAGAGCAATGAATTCGTTATTCAATAGCAATTACAAAGTGTGAAATTTTCAGCGCAAGTTCTTGATAGTAACCAGTGGATCTATGACGTAACGGGTATGCTGCAGCATTGTGTAGCCATCCTGAAACTCTGTCACGCCACAACGGAGAAATTATCTTCGGTGCCTTTGACTACAATCAGTGCTCAGCTGAACGATTCCATCCTGAGGGCTACAAATCGCATAATGCCACGCTTCGATGATCTTCTCAGAGCAATGGCAGCCAATCAGGTTTACTTCTACTCTCACACCTTCTGAAATTGTTAGCTAATTCCTTCTTATTGATTGATTTTAAACTATCGTCAGCTAGTATGGCATAATATTTGTATGTTGTAAAACACGTTGGTAATTTTCAATTGTCGCTTTTTAATCATTTGCCTCAGTAGAAATTCAGAATTCTAATAGATCTGCGTAGAGATTAAAGTGGGAAATGATTGCTGAAGTGATTAGATTCTTGAATGTATTTTCTAACTGAGGTGTTCTTTCAGAAGCGTATTCTGCGTAGAATGTTTTGCATCATACAGCTGCTTAATGTAACCTTAAAAGCACATAGCTTTCTTCGCATTTTCTTTCCTCACCCAACTTCAGCCATTTTTTAAGAGTGCAAACGTGCTATTGTTTGATTTCCTTAAAGTTGGTAGATTGTTTTGGACTGAGAAAATTCGGGAAATAAGTTATCTGCATCATATCTTTTGGTATCTTCAAGAAGCATGAAAGATTTAAATGTTCAGGTGGAATTTCTTCTGAAGCAACCGTTGTAATATTTAGCATCGTTTTTCAGGTGGATATAAGGATTCTAGAAGCGCGTGCATCATCGCTAGTTAGTGCATGCTGGGCACTGGCATTACCTTTTACCATCGTTAATTGCAAAAATGTGGAAGTGATCGATGGTGCTCTAAAGGTATTTATATATTTATCATGTTTTAAGCCATTATCCTCTAGTAATTCTTTCTATTGTTTATGAATAGTCGATTTATGATCGTTTTGAAAACTTTTTTGGAGATAATGCCATTAAAATTGGTGACCTAGCAAACATTAAACATATATGGCATTTGCCTAAGTGCCACCCTTCATTTGATGAACTGAGAGGGAATTGATGCGCCGTAATCTCTATTTTTTTCTATTTTAATAGAGCCCCGGTACGTTATTCTAGAAGAACTTACGTAGATCTCTCGCATATCTTCACTTTCATAGGTTCATCAAATCATTATGAATAGTGCGATTCATATTTAAATAATCATTGAGTAGCTGCTGTATATTGTGCATCTTCCATTACGATTAACAACCTAACTGGAATTTAATTCCAATTCGCCTTCTAGGTGACTAGATTGTGTTAATTTTATAATCAAACGATATGTTGCGCCGGGTCTATTGTCTAATGACACAATCCTCAGAACAGTGTGATTGACATCAACTAATATCTCAAGCTATATCTGAGTTTTTTTCCTGTTTGCTTAAAAAGTGACGTTCATATTATCCATGATTACCGCCTATAGGGGATTCAGTTTTCCTGTTGTTCTTAATTGTTAGTTTTCAAGAGGCAGTTGCACTAAGTGCTATTTAAACGGATGAGATCGCAAATTTGGATATTGAATTTAACACGAGATGTATGAATGGACATATTTTCATTGGTTTTCAGTCAAATTCGGTGTTTATTTATGCGATTATAGGAAATGGAAAGTCATGCAGAAGCACTTCGATTGGTTGTTGAGCAAGCAGAACAAAGATTCAGTGAGCAACAGAACAATGATTTGAATCAGAGGCATTCACCGTTGAGGACGATCATAGAAGAGACATCACTGGTGGAACCTCCACCACCACCACCTCCTCTTGTACAAGCAGCCCCGTCGAACGACGAGGCGCCTGCAGATCCTGGCAACAACTAAGCCTTTTCTTCTCTTAGGTATCCATATTACTATACATTCACTACGCGAATCCCATTTTTTTCACTGCAAGGGCTTTGAAATGATCGAACAGTAAGCGAGGCCATCAAAATGAGTCAGAAATAATGCACGTTTGTTGGAGAGTACGCAGAAAACGTGAACCTTGAATCACAAAAAAAGAGTCCTTGCATTCAGCGTCGGATCTTAGATATTGTATTAGTTCAGAAGTTCGCGTTCTTTTTTCCTTTTCAAAAGGGATGTGCACTGGGTTTGCCCAATTGCATAGGTTCGGAGGCTGCTTTTTGTGCCTTAGAATCTGGAGCATATTGTACTTGCTGTCATTTCTCGGAGTTCGAAATACGGGGTTGAGTAAGCCTTTCTGGAGGTCCTGTTTCAAGACGCTGCTGACACGGATATTTCAAAGAGCAAAGAGACAGAACGAAGAAGAACAAACTATCGGGAGGAAGGGGGGGGAGGTTAGGCCACGATCTTTCGCTTTCTTTGTAAGTGCTCTAATGTTAACTATCTTCTGTTGAGATTCATATATAGCTGCAAGCATTTTAGGTGATGACCCTTGGCGAATTTTCAGCGATTTTTACCCATAAATTTCACGGCATTTTTTGGCTGTTTGTGGAATCTTAACAAATTGAGCTGTTCTTATGGATATTACTTCTGGTTCCTTAGTCCTTTTTTAGGAGAAAGTAGCAATACGTTAGTGGATTAATTCTGAAGCTACGCATTCGAATTGAGCGCTGCCTGAAATCGCCGCGAGCTTTTTCAGCTGCCTGCTGGGAATTGTATAGAAACTTCCAAGTTTTCTTTCATGGAATTTTTATTTTTGTTTTTTTTTTCTTGAAATAGCGAAACGCTGAGTCATCAGTTGAATTTATGGCTGCGCTTTCTTGTTTCTTATGTTCTATCGAGCATTTTAAACATTGATCGGAAATATTTACATTGACTTGGTGGAGTTGGCATTCACCGACGCAATTTATCCATCGTTTAGAGAAAATCAACATCCACTTGAGAGAAAAATATTTAATTAAGCGTCTTGATTGAGTTTTACAACGCGCAGCGAATCAATGGTGAAAATCTGCAGATAAGACTGCAATGAGAAGATACATGAATTTACTATAATGCAAAGTTATTTACGTACATTTTTATAGCTCTCCCTATATGAATCGCAGTATGTTTTAAAGTCACACACGAGACATACTGCCAACCGGTGTTATGCTAGTGGTGCTAGACTTGACTTTTTGTTACGTTTTAGGATATGTTTGTACATACATACTAGGCTGATCCTTAAGCTGTCCAACATTTAAGACATTCACGTAACAAAGAACTGTACCAAACTCTTCGGGAGCACACTGATTGTCGTTCCCCCCGCATCAGCTCGGTTTCCGGTGCAGACAACCCCGAGAAGCGCCTCACGAACTGACGTCCAAAGGGTACAGACAAAGTGACCTTCGCGCAATCAGTTTATTGCAAAATCCTGAAGATAACCATTCCTGGTGACGAATGGAAACTGGCGATTGAATATAGCCTTTTTTTTCGAAATTCTGCCACTCAAAGCCAATGGTGGCAGCCCGGTCGGGCGGCAGAACCGTTGATTCAAAGAGGAGGTTCAGACGCCAGGTCGTACCAGCCGTTACTTCAAAGAGCGCGTTTTTTTCTTGTGCAGTTCATCGCAATGAAAGTTTAGTGTGCAACTGTCGAGAGCTTGAGAATCACTAGTATTTATGTGGATGTAATAGATGCGTCGAGATTCCCTGTTTGTTGATCCCAATACATGAGAGAGGGGACTTCCGTCATCAGCAAATTTCAAAGCGGACACATATTCCAGAGAAAGTGGGCAGTGGCTGCGTTATGTATAGGAGGGGAAGGCTGCTGTTTTGAGGCGAGATAAGACATTTTAACAAATGAAAGCTTCTGAAGTGAAGTTTTAGCGACTTCGGGTTGCATAAGCAGAACGCTGAGCAAAGATGGGAGGATATGTTAGAATTTGGAGAATAGGGTGAAGAAGATTACTAATTACTACGTATCATAGCCACTAGATTTTGCGCTGCATTTTATGTTGTGCACTTTTGGGACCTTTTTGCAACTCCTGCAGAAGCTTGAGTTGTCTTGAAAAAAGGAGGTTGTAATAGCCTGATTGCAAGGATTCAAAATTTTTCATGTCGTGACTCGAGCCATTCAAAATTGCAATCTGAAGTGTAGCCTGGGAGGTGCACAAGATGCGTCAAGTTTTGGCTTACAAAATCTTTGAAAGGCAGTTCTTATTCTCCGAATAATTTTTTAATCCTGCAGAAGTTAAAAGTCGTTTCAAAAATACCTGACACAAAGTGCAGTGTAAAAGCGCAGGGTTGTAATGTACAGCATTAAATAATTGCTGTGCTTTCAACCTTTCATGATACGTTTCTAATGTGCACCTGTTGTGTGTAAGCCATAACTTGGTCTACTGGGGATAGACAACTGCCATGGTCATTGAAGAGCTTATGATATGGAAACATTTCTTGTGGAAGTCTAACAAGCTGATGCGCATAGAATGCAAAGAACGAAAGTTTCTGGTCTGTATAATATACTATGAGAAGTGCTGATTAAGAAAGCATCAGTGGGTAGTTGACGTTCATTAAATATCTCAACCTGTGATGTGTTGATTTTTAGGTGTGCAACGAAAGGAATTTTTGTGCCGAGAGTGGTACCGGTGCTGCGAACAATTTTATTGTTCACTTGTTGCGACATTTGCCCATCAATTCATCGTTATTCGTTTTGCGGGCCGAGGCGATGAGCTGTCGATGGATTGCGTACACATTTCCCAAATCACTATTTCAAGTAATTACGAGGAAGAAGGGCCTCAAACCACAGTAGGCTTTTAGCTTATGGAAACAGCCGAGAATGTGGCGCTGTGACGTTGCATACTGCATCACTAGTATGACATCTTTTGCCGTACTGGCTATACAGCCGTTCTTTTAATGCATTACGCTGTGCAGTGTTCCAATGATGCGAATGTAAATATGAATATGAGGCGTCGAGATGCTCGTTTACAGCTCAGCGCGATTCGCATAATATTTATCCCCTTCCCAAACCTTCCACAACAAGGCTTCAACAAAAAATTCTAAGAATAGCCAAAAACTCCGAAGAGAGCTGGAACATGAGGGGGTGGAGGGAGGAATATGGGGAATATGATTTAGTGTGGCGCGAAAAGCCCCTAGGATTTTCATGTTTGGAGGGCCGGAGGATTAACTCCGAAGATATCCAATCAGTTTTCAATAACACCTATCGAGAGTAATATTTCTAGCAGTAAAAATCAGCTTCCGTAATTCTAGAAGAGAGTTATCACCAACATTTGTGCTCAACTGATTGCATTTATCTTGTTTTATGGTGCGGTAGATGCGCACATCCAAAGTGCACTAATAAAAACTCACTAAACGCATTGAAAACATTATTGGTTAGAAATTATAGGAAGATTAGGAAGGGAAAACATAATAGCAAATTTTAGAAGAGAAAATTGATCGAAAAATAGTCTGAAAGTGCAAAACGCTGTTGGCCTTCTTTCTTGGTTTTGAGTGACGTCATCATTCCAGTTCAGTTTCACAGCTTAGAAGAACGATTTTTTGGGAGGGAGATAAGTAAATCCTAAATTTTGGATTCCCAACAGCATTCTTTTTTTAGCCACAAGTTAATGTCCATCAATGACTAGTGAATTAGTAGTCCATTTTTTACTAGTTAGGATGCTCGAAAGCAGAGATGCGTTTGTTTTTTTTTTTTTCTAGAAAGAATCTAATTCTGCTCTTTTAGTACCTGCAAATTACAGCCCATCTTTGTTTGCAATCAACAATGTAATGCTGTGAAACTTTTACGTCATCTAAAGAACAGCAGTCTTTAACGCTTTCGTGAGCTTATGCCTGGGAAGCATGAAATTATGGGCTTGCTAACTTCAACAGGAAATAATGGTGGGCAAATTTTTTCTGAAAATTAGAAGAGAACTACCTTGAAGTAATATAGATGAGGCACGCATTGCACGCCTGTCATTCTCTTTCTCCTCTCTGCTGTCTTAAGTTCGCTAAGGTTACCTTGAGAGGGCGTCCTGCAGTGTTTACCGTTTCCTTAAGTCTAAATAACCTCGAAATATTTGCATTTCATTCACTCTGAGATGCTTATTCTCTCATGCATATTATTATTGTACTGCTTCATGTTTTTCACATATGTTTCCTTTGTATAGATGGGCAGTCATTACTAGTTCATATAAAATGTATTGTTAAATATGCTTATTTGTTATTCGATGTGTGTAAATTGTACAAATTCAACGACATAATATCAATTTCATATCTAAAGGTTGTCTTGTATGTCTTGTTTTTTTTTCTTCTTATTTGTTTGTTTGTTCTCATTTTTTGACTATTTGCGTGAGTTTGAAATGTTGCCTAACTGGACGCTCGCATCGTTTTCATCGCTTAAGGTTGAACCAGTCGTTATTCTATGAAACGATGTTTTTATGTAATTAAAAATATCTCTCTTTATTTCTATGAAGCCTAGTGGCAGTCGGCTGGCTGGTTCATTGTTCGGTCTAAACACATCCAATGTGTACGACGTTGACCACCCGATTTCCCACTTATCGTTTTTCCAAATTATCGAGTATTTGAATGCATGAAATGCAACCGATTATATCTCGTAGGAGAAAGAAAGTTGCGCGATTGGTTGGCCTCTTAAAAAAAAAACTGCCTGTGATGTGATGTGTGGTTTAATTCTTCACTCAGAAATCCTCAGGTTTAGGCTTGTCTTGCGCTCCAAGTGACACGTCCCATCTGGAAAATTTATTGCATGATGGGTAGTGTTCCCGAAGAGTCCGCATGATGGTGGATTCTGGTATATTTTCTATTTGTTTAAGAAAAGTAGGGTATTTGTGGCATTCTTCCTCTTTGTTTTCGTTGAAGTCCTCCTAGTGTAATGCATACTGCGCTGTTTTTGATTGGCAGATTGTGCATACCTCATTATCCAGGTTTACGTGCACGCTTCACTATTGTTTCTCTGTTGTTGCTGCTTTTCGGTCTCTTTTATCAATGTTTGCTGTTTTCTGATAGATCCTACTCGAAAAACGCCCACATCTCCCTGAGAAAGTCAGCTAGCAGACGTTTTTAAGCCTGTCGTGAATGTTATGGAGTGAATTTGTGGGTTGGAAGTGTTTGCCGTTGTCCTTTTTCAGAAATGTTTGCACTGCGGTTTAGAGTTAAGGAAAGACTATGCAGGTCATTTGCAACTTTTCTTTTGTCGGTCATCAGGGGCTATTTCTCACCAAGGACACCGGTCGCCAGAAGTCACTACGTTGAGTTAGGTCAAGCCTTTTGCAATGCGTGTTACTGTATATTGCGGGAAATGTCATTCTTCCTTTATAATATCTTTTTTTTTTCACTGGATGCAAATGGTTCACATAATGTGCAGCCCTATTAAGAGGCAACAGCCTTCACTTATTCTTGTTGACATTTTAGACTGAGACAAAAGATGGCAAAGTCATCTCAGAATTTCTTCCAATCCATTCAACTTAACCAGGAGCGAGACTTTGGATTTCCAAAAGAAAAAGCCGCTGTTTCATAATCTCTTTCCTTCCTCCACCTTTCTGGCCCATCGCATATTAATACTGTGGAACTTCCGGATAAGATATAAGGGGCAAAACGGCTTGCAGGTTCTCGCTACAGTAATACAAATATGAGCAGAAAATAGCATCTTTCCAGAGATACGCGGTCGATTGACACTATCGCATTCGTTCTGTGCTGCCTGCATGCAGAAATTCTAGAATGTTTCCTTTTTATGAAAATTACACAGTTTTTCTATTCCATTTCGCACTTGGGATGCGTGCTTCTATATCGCTTTCTCTCATTGGGCACATAAATGGTAGTGAATTCTTTCATGCTAATCCCTGTACTCGCTGTGAAGGTTTTGTTGATACACTTTGTCGGTGGTATTTCTCATTTGATGCTGTGTACTTTCGCGTACCCAAAATTGCGGTGCTGCTTTTGTGTTTCCTTGATGCTTCCATGTTCATTTTTGTTGACGGTTACCCATCTGATTTCACTTTTTTCCTTAGTCGACGATATTGTCACAACAATGTGCATCATCGCATCATCTTCTAATAAGAACACTATTCTTCCATTCTTACTTTCATTGCATACTCAGGCAGTAGCCGATTTCCGAAGACCCACGAAAGGTAGCGCCGAATGGTTCCTTTATCCTTTGCCTACCCTTTACTACTTCTACTCCGCGTTGAAACTCTTTATACCGTAATATCGCAGCGTATGAGGAACAAAAAAAATTGCAGTGTCCATGGTGAAGGGTACAATGTGTATTTGTTTTAAGTGATCAGCATTTATGCAGGCATTTTTTTTTTTTTTTTGTGAGATCGAAGGATGGTAGGTGCCTTTATGCAGCGGTCGCACATTGCACGAAAGTTTCCTGCCCACCAAAATCGAACCAGTAGGTTGCACATCCAAGAGGGATTTGAAACTTCTAGCCGACAGTTGGAAAGCTGATTTTTGATAGCGGGTTCGGCGACCGTCCATCACATCGGTGTAGTTGGATGGTTAAAAGATAAGAGGCGTACATGAGGTTCGAAGGCATGATACCGGAAGTTCGGAAATATTGGGAAAAAAATGCTTCAGACCAACCTCACGCCAAAATCATACCAACATACCAACTGTGCACTCATCGGATGTAAATCGTGCATGTGATCGTACGAGCAACTTTGTGGGAACTTAGCATATGTTAAAATTTTACACTTTTGTATTCATAGCGTGTAGATTTAGGACATTCTTCGAACTTCACTTTCGCCTTCACAAACTTGTGGGGGGACTTTTCTTGTCCCTCGCTTCTCCAAGCTTTATGTCGCTTTTCTGTTATCTAGAACTGGACATAGTGCAGTAGGTTGCGGGAGCAAAAATTTTATGTTCTGATGAATGAGGCCGGGAAGATCTGATGAGGGACAATTTTCACAGAATCATTAAACGGGGAAACAAAGATCGACTATGTAGCGAATTTATGATTATGCCTGTCATGAGCGTTTCGTTCCATTTCATACAGTTCAGTTGAAGACGAATATTTCTTGCCTGCCTGCTGAATTTTTTATTAGTAGAATAGATTTGACAAGTTTATTTACATAAATTAATGGAATTCTGCTTTGATTGGCCACGTTTTATTTTTTTCACCAATTTTTACACCTTGCCACCTCGCCATCTTCCACTCTGGAGCTCCTGCTTTAGGATTCATGAGTAAGTGGTTGCTTACGTCAACAATATCTGCCGGCCTTTTCCTTTCCTCAGTCAAGCAACATTTCCGCTTCCTTTCTTGGTGGAGAGTAATATTGTGCAACAAAGTGACTACGCTACCCCGAAGTGGTTTTTCCATTCAGCAACACGAGCCATTTACCGAAGCAACGCAGCAAAGAAAACACTGACGGGTAAAATGGTGATGAGAATCGATTTATTCTAACGATTCAATAATATTTCTATCCAGCGAAGAGATCGTGTAATGGAATTTGTTGCTTTAGAAAGCATTTTGAATTCGAGGTGAAGCGCGTTCCGACATTTCTCGTCCCATCATAAACATTACATTACCAAGTGAACTATTCGATTATGCGTGAAAGCATCGCCCATAATTGTGAATTAGCAACTGGAATACACCTTTTGTGGTATAAAGTTAGGGTGCCTATGAGAGTATGTTGTCTTTGCATTCTCACTGCTTATCGCAATGTGGATGAACTTCGTATGAGCAGAACTGAGCGCTTGATAGAGCTTTCTTACATCTCCCTTCTCTTTTTGGGAACTTCTGGCTGTCAAGTGGTGTGTCTTTGTGGTAATGAACAAAATAATAATATAAGCATGTTCAGCGAAAATTGTACCACACCTGTGATCATTCGAGAGCAGATTCGTTTCCATCTATTTTAAGTTGACCGGCAAAATTCCTCAAAGTGAGAACGATGCATATAGGGCTCTGTTGGAAGCCCATACTTTTGGAGGCAGTTGAGGTCTATTTAACGGCCAAAAAGGCGTTGCATGCGTGGCAGGCATAGGGTGCGTTCGTCAGGAGGTACCACTGATAAAAAATGTATGTGTTGCCACCAACTTCTTATTGTTGTCGACCATGATTGTTTGTTAGGCTGCGATATTTGTTGATTTAAAGTGTAAACGCAAGCAAGAATAATATATTCGACCACCTCCACCTGTTATCGTTCATATGACCGACTATTTGGCTTTAAAATACCGATTATGAATAACTCAGAGGCATTTTATTCATTTACTCGAGCATACTTACCGTTATATTACATTCGCCTCATATCTATTCTCGCTGTTCGCTCACATTTGCAGCAGTCATTCCAGTTAAATCAGCTCATCGAAAATCGTAAATACCTTTCATGAAAATTATTATTCATCGATAATTTCTCCTAGTTAGTATATAATTAATTTATTTGCTGCCAACTGTCAGGTTGTTGTGTCGTCTATTTCCTCTTTGCGTTTCTACTAAGAATAAAACTTGTTTTCGCATAATAAATACTCCTTGAAAATGTCGAACACTTTTAGTGAAGTGCTTGAATGTTATCATACCGAGTTCTAACACAGTAAATATCCATTAGGGAATTTATTAAGGGAAAATGCTACATGTAATATATCAAGGGAAAATAAACTTTTTCAATTCTTCGATGAACTTATAAATTCTCTCATTCTATCTAATGCCCCGTTAAAAATATTTGAGTATTCAACTTTCGCCAACTTTTCTGGCAAGGAGCAAAAATGACACATTTTCTCCTCTATCAGAAAATATAGTTTTTTTGAAGACATCTGCATTCCTCCCTTCGATTTTTTTTCATTTTCTTAGTTATTATATTGCATTCAACTAGACCACCATTATGACTTAGAGTTCCCATTTCTTCGATGTTTTTTGCTTTTGAATCTTACAATTTTTTAAACAGATTTTCATAATACTTTCTAATCTATTTCGTTACTGAATTATTTTCTCCACTTTCATTGCTCCAGATAATTTTATTGTCGTTTATTACATTGTATTTTTCCTCGTTAAAGCCTATTTTGTCTTTATGCATGTTTATACTTTTCATGCATGCCTGAGAACTATCGCTGACACCTGTCAAACAGAGAATTCAAACCTGAGCGATCCTCCTACATATGCACTAATTGGTATTTAATGATGATTAAATAATATCAAAAGAAGTACAAATCAATTGGCAATGGTGTTAAAAATTATTGCATAATTCACCAAACGTATTCTCATGGTTTTTCCCGCAGTCTTACAATGTTTTACTACCTAGATAGATAAATATTGTTTGTCTGTGATGAAATTAAATACAGTTCATCATCTTCTGTGGTGGTCACTCTTCAGCTAAAACAAAAATGAATGCTTTAGTTCTAAATTTTCCAATATGACTACTCATTTAATTTCTAATACCACATTTCTTTTTCATTTAATGCCGGGTGCTTTTGAAGCTTGTGATGATATTGCTTTGAAATTTTTAATTTAAAACTTCTCAGTTGCTTCAGAATTTCGATAATATTCAGAGAATGAATGTTTCTTGATGCTACTTATCTAAGAGAATAAACGTTCCATTTTGGCGAACAACACAGGGTCCTCATTTCATTTGAATAAATTCAAGGGCTTCTTATAATGGTTTCCTAATGTCACTAACTATTACGCTTTCTTTTGAGTTGGCATTGTATAGTGAGTGGGTGATTGTGATCCTAAGCGGTGGCTAGTCGTTCGTTGTTTTTAATAGGTGAACATTTTCTTATTTGACATATCTCGTCCCAAATGCGTTTCATAAAGTGTTGTTGCATTTGCTTGAATCACCTGCTTTTGCCCTCTTTTCTCCCTCCCCCC
>QEWY01003491.1:397736-417713 GCA_006503575.1 Baylisascaris schroederi
CAACAAATCTTTTTTATTATTTTCTATAATCTTCATTTTCTATCTTACTGTATATATCATAACATGCTGATAACTTTAAAAACTATGTCTGTACTTTTAATGCACTTCTACATTAATAAAAAAATTATCAGCATTTAAATTCAATTTTGCACCTGCAAAATATTTTTTTTTAAATTTTAACATTTAATCCAAGTGTTCCACCCTTGCGGTTATGTTAGTTTTGCTCCGAAAATTATTACATTAGCTAGTTGTGCAATTGCCAGCCAAGTGCCAATCTGCTTTTCTTGATTCGCTTATCGCAGTTTCTACTTCTCTTTGTGGATTTCAATATGATATTTCATGACGCTCTCCTCAATAACACTTGAAAAACATTTTAGAATCGCTTATCCCCTATCTGAGGTATAATAATGTGAGCTGAGGTAAGGAAATGTGCGCATATTTACCTTGAAAATAACGTACAAACGTCATTTTCACTTTAAAAGTTACGACTTAGTTCTGCAAATGCAAGAGTTTCATAGCTAAAGCGGATGCACAACCGGTGTTTTTGTCGAGACTATTCAGTATGGCAATTGCTAGCAAACATATAATCTTGACAAAATCACATTTAACCAAAAATTGTGCTATTTTTGATTGTTTCAATTTCAGTGCTATTTTATAAAACTTCATAGAAAATCGTGATCCAATTGTATCTGTGGGCAGTAAATTTTATATGGCCCCTTGATTTGAGTGATAATCTTGCCCACTTTTATGGAAGCTTTTTTCATGAGAGCGCATAAGTGCGTGCATATATTTCCGAGTTTCGAACAGAGGTAAGCGGTGTGTCCAGGGCACAGCGAGGCGACAAGCGTGAGGCTCAGATTGCTGACACACAGCACGATCGATGCGTTCGCAATTTATTGAATATAGAAGCACATCTCGTCTCTGAGAAAGAGTCATCTTCTGATGCGATTCACCATAAACAACGTTTAGGTGCTTGCTTCTAATGATTTCCGTACATCATCAAGCGCCAACGAATCAGCAGCTATTTAATGGATCTCGCATTAAGATGGGTTTTCCGCTATCCTTCTAACAAGTGTTCAGCGTTCAAAGAGAAACATGTTATCCTAACAGATCTCTTTGCTATAATGCAGGTGGCGCACACCACCAAGACGCTGATAACAAAGAAAAGCGTTAAAATAACGCATTTGTTTCATGCATCTAGCACTTATTACATACCCACATCTCTATCTCAAAAGTTAGCACTGAATCAAATAGCGATCTCAACCTAACTGAGAAATGTAATTATGCATCGTTGACGGTACCTCACACGTCATTCAATGAGATCATTGCTGCATAAAAATCTATGCAAATCTCTCATCTTAGCACACTTATATCATCATTTTTTGAAGCTTAAATTGGTCGCAAATTCACTTTATTCCTTTTCATATCGATTAATTCCAGCGATTTCTTCAGTGAATTCATCACATTACTATTAATTGCAAAAATATGCCAGCTAAATGAATTGCATAGCTTGAGCGCAAACGGGCTTTATGAACTCTTCGAATTGAATTTAAACAGCTGAAAAGTTTGGCCGATGATCTACAAAGGAGGATTTCCATTGAAGGGCTTCTTTTGAGCCTCCCATAAATGACTTCCTCACTTCTAGGTCATCATTTCACGCTAACGCTCCTTCCTAGTGCTACTACCTCGTTCTGTCAGCTCGTTTCTTTAAAGTGGCTTTTAAGCATGCAATCTCACATAATTTAGGTACAGTGAATGCACTTATGAATTTCCCTAGATTCTTCTTCCGTGAATATCAGCTCTACTGAGAGAGTAAACCATCTGTCGTTACAAAAATGAAATCATAAAGAAATTTTCCGGTTGTCCACAGGAAAAAGATTTTCTGATTATAAATTCTCAATACGTATGATAAATTCTCAATACTACACGTATGATTGATCTCGCTTTACCATAGAAAGAAGCAAGGGTGCATTGAGCTCATTTCCGGTTGAAGAAGTGCATTTTTTTATCGAAATTCTTGTGCGGCTGTTCTTGGGCATCTGCGACCTGTTGTAGGATAGAAAGCAGGCCGTTTGGAACATTTTTCTCGGTACGTTGACTGTGTTTAGTATGTATGAGGAAGTTTTTCTATTTGACTTAAATGCTTATTGCTCGCCTTGAAAAGTAACCTTTCATATTTCATGACAACAGGCAAGTCGTTTTGAATTTCTTATGGTCAAAGACACCATATACGTTTGTATGCCAAAGAAATTCAGATATACTGTAGATATTGTGCAGCAATACAATTAGTTTCTTTTTTGCAATAAACATTTATATAGAACAGTGAGTTGCTGAGCAACTCATACTTTATATACATTACATATTGATTTTAGTGATGCAATTAGAAGCACTTAAATATTTTTGAGGTACTTAAATTTGAGAAATAAAAACAGTCACCTCGTTGGGAAATGCGTTAAACCTTCCTCATCACAAATGGTCATTAAATAAACCTCACATAAATGAACGTACTAGAGAATAAGCGATGAAATACTCAAATGATGTTATTACATTAGACATTTACGCATGATCAGATCGTTCCGTCAACAACAGCAACAACGAACATTACACCACTGAAATCCCTTTAATAGTCTTTTTTTTGTGTTTGAGATTACCAGTGCCGGATGCGAAGCAGATGATGGCGAAAACAGCGCGTGAAAAAAGACCCATGGGAATGCGCTGATTCACTTTTCAGTAACACAAAAAACGCTGGTGTTGCTAGGATATGAAATTAATTATTAGAACAAACAACGATGAGGAATACCTAATGCTTTATTTTACACCTTGTTATAATTTGTTTACACGATGAATACCTGGATTTACTCAAATCCCCCTCCCCTAAGCACCTACACCCGGTCGATTGGGTTTTACCTAAAATACTTTTGCTCGGTGTCAATTAATTACGCCATGGTTTCGAGTACTGGCTGCTATGCAACCCTATAACGGGTAAAGTGAAAAAATGTTGTTAAGCTTGGCTCTACATGGAAGAATTGTCTAGTCAACCAGCTTTGACGCATTGAAAATCCAGTAAGTGATTGCAGTGAAGTTGAAAAATTGCGCTGAAGATACTCTCAGCAGTGGTGAAATCTACGTACTCATTAACTTTTAGCAAATTTTCTTATAAACCGTTTTCGATTTTAAATGAAGATTCCTCGAAAGGACACATTTTTTCATTCTTGACAGCCCACCTTTTCGGAAGTAATTTTGGAAGTAACAGCTGGAAAGACATTACTGATAAAGAGCACGAATTGGATGTAATGAAGATCAAGAAGATGTACAAGACGATGACTGTTCGCAACACCTCCTGCAGTCCACGATCCAATACGGTTATATTACAAGAGCATTACATACGCCCAAAACACCTGGAAATGAAACAAGTTAGCATGGCCATATAAATTAATATAAACATTAAATTGATTTAAATGTTTGCAAGCTGAAAAAAAAATTCTTTGTCATCGAATTGCAGCAATCTACTTTCAGTCTAAGATGTTATTCGTTGAATTCAAATGAAAACAATAATATGAACGGAAGGTTCCGTTCAATTTCGCACCAGCCAGTGGAAAACTATTGATATGCCAGAAATTAGAAATGAGTTCATATAACCGTGCAAGTGTTCTCTCATTATTCGATCAGCTTACATTCGACGCAAAACAGAATCGTTTCATCGATGAGCATTTTTAATATATTCGTCTCAATAATGCTTTATTTCTTGTAATAAGCAGTTACCTGAATGAGGTGTCTACACAACCGAAAAGTTTAAAACGACTTAAACGATTTGCGTCTCAACAAGAACGTTCTGAGAAACATTCGAATAATTCATCACTCATTGTTCATACCGTTCCAAGTGCCGTCACTTCTACAAGTCAGACTGTGGATGCCGTTGGTGACGAAGCCTGCATTGCAAATCAATGTGGCCATTGTACCGACTTGCCTTGGCTGCAACAAAAGTATTCCTCATCTCAACAAGACAAAGAGTGTTCTCAAAGATATGAGAATATGAGAATATATATCTAATGAGTGCAATGCAAGTTGCAACTGCTTAGCAGTTGAATCGACAGAAACAAACGTTAGAACTAACAAAAGGATTTATTATTTTGACAAACATTTTTAATTAAGTGTTGTGTATCGCGTGATGGTACATTTCTTTATTGGGCCTAATACTTGCTGCAAATTCGAAATCTCGGTTCATTATGCTGAACGAACATACCGCTGGAAACCATGACATATGATAATTAAAAGAATGCATGTTTTATTGTTGAAATATGATTTCTGCTTATAGCAGGAAAAAATGTTTCCCATAGTGGATATCTCAGGTACGATATCATACCCTGAAGAGATCGTAAGCGATGAAGCCATTGACTGCAGTAAGTGGTGGACACACATCTCTCTTTGCAATTGGATTGCATTCACCGAGTTTCGCGCTCCATTG
The DNA here is from genome assembly GCA_006503575.1 of Baylisascaris schroederi. Lineage (NCBI taxonomy): Eukaryota > Metazoa > Nematoda > Chromadorea > Rhabditida > Ascarididae > Baylisascaris > Baylisascaris schroederi. The sequence continues at coordinate 402,202 of QEWY01003491.1, forward strand.
CCCATTTCGCTGACAGAATGCGATTGTGTTCCCGCTTGACAAAAAGCCAATTTTGCAAAATAATGTTGCTGCTGTTCCTGTAAACTGGTTATTAATTAGGAGAAAACGACTGAATAAAGATCAGTAGAAAATACCCTATTTTGCGTGGTTAGAAATCGCCTGTGTAACCTCAAGCAGCTAACCAATCCAAGATTTCAAATCTCACGGCTGCTCTCGCAACCAGTCATCTTTCTTTCTTTTTTTTTTCATTTTTGATATATCTTTTGGTTACGCAAAAATGAGCATCAAGCAGAATAAGCGATTATTGAAGGTTTTTGCAGCATAAAAAGGAATAGAGTTCAAAACGTTCAGTAACCATTGCGTTAAGAAGATGCAGAATCTCATGACAGAAAATTGCTACGCAATAACCAGATGATTCCAGGCTATTTTAAGCATGACAGTAAATTTACCAACTTTGGTTTGCACATATGCAACAAACTTACAACAACGGCAATTTTTTGGCTACCTTGAAGGCGTGGCCGAAGAACGTCGTAGATGACAATTCCATCAGCAACTGACAAAGGTGAACACTGCTTCGTCGAGAACGTATATTCACATTTTCCAATATCGGAAGACCACTGACCATTAGGCATACATGTTAGGACTGGAGTACCGACGCGTGCAAAACCAAAATTACATATCAGCACTGAGGCCGTTCCTGCTTTTCGTGGTCTTAGCAGGTCATGAACTATACTGCCTGAAATTCACTGCTCAACTTAAGGGGTTTTATTGGAGTGAGACAACAGATTATGAGGACATGATGAGTGAGCGTAAATATCATTATTAAAACATTTTAATTGATCATAAAAGGCCCTTCGTTAGTCACTATCCAACTTAACTCATCGCATAGGAAATAAATCTGGGTTTCGAAAGGGACTTGCACTAGCAAGACTTCTCGTCGGCGGATTCAACTCTTCCTCAAAGACTGATAAAATCGCAGCCTTATCGTAACAGTACTTGGCCAAAAAATGCTATATGAAGAACTAGGTCAGGAACACATCAAAAATAGATCAAAAACAGATTCACATCACGTAGCACATAGACATCCGTCTTTGTGTGTGGAAAATTTCGCGATCACCTATTTGTGACCGAAATTTACACCTCATTAATTGGCTGATGTGCATACGACGAGCTTTCATGTACTAATAGATTGACTGGAAAAGCCGCCGAAACTACTATATCCTCATAAGGTCCGTTTGCGAAAAAAACTTCAGAGATTTTCAATTTCTTTTAGAGCTCTTTCACCGCCGACTGTAGCTCAGTTTCTCAAGAGTTCGAAATTTACTACTCCAGTGGGCTTCACTCGTCAAACTGTGCACTTGCAAATTTTTCAGTAAAAATAGTTTAAACCTTATAGCTCAAAAAAGCTTTTTTTTCTTTTCCATACTACTTCAGTTAGCAGGAATTTTCAGTGGAGGCACCGTGGTCGATGCTTAAAAAACCGTATGCGGAAAAAACTATTGCCGGAGAAATCATTCCTCTTGTCATTTTACTCCCTGACTTTGTTTTGCATGTTTCAACCTTTCAAAAATTCTCCCCCTTACGTTTAGGCGATGAATTTTGCCTGTAAGCAGTCACTACAAACAATTCGTACAATCACAGAAAGGAACACTGCTTACCATTTGCCGCAACGATGTCGGGGCATGTGATTTGCGCTAATTTGTCCCATCTTTCACAAGTGCCTAGGTTCTCCCACGTACCAGTAGTGGTGCACTTTGCAGTCGTCGGACCGGAAGCTTTATAACCCAAACCACAAATCAATATAGCCACTGTGCCAACTAAATTTTGGTCGAATAGAGAACGTTGTAGATAGGCTACCTGAACAAGACAACATAACTGTGTTGTTCGTGAAATGGCAGTCTTTAAAGGTAAAAGTGGCAAAAATTATCAGGAAGATTCGAAGCGTTCTCCTACTAAATCAGCTCATATCATCCTAATCATTTGTATAAACAGCCAGAACAAAACTACGCAGAAATGATGAGTTAAGGTCAGGTGGTTATATAAGTTTGTTAGAAAGCTATGCCCATTTTCATTTTTGAGTGATGCAACTTGGGAAGGAAGCTAACAGAACGGGAAGGAGCAAGCTGGGCCGAATTTCTGCTCCGGCATCAAGTTGCGTACTTTGTGAAATGGCCAAATAGCCAAACTCCTTCGAAAATATCAAATGAACAAGTATGCTGCTCCAGATGGGACTAATTTTTTCAATATTTGTTAATTCAGTAAACGCAACCATTTGCATAGGATATTGCTATCATGGCAATCGCAAATGCCTGCCCCTTGGCGTATGGTTACCTGTCCATTGACGACCGACGTTATTGATGCACATTTAACGTCCGAATCAGGAAATATACTTTTACATACACCGATTTGTGGATCCCATGCACCATTTCGACACGTAAAAGTAGCGTTTCCACTTGCCACTTTGCCAAGAGGACAACTCAGGAATGCGACTGTACCCGATTGGTACTGGACCGTAGTAGACGCCTAAATGAATTCTATCGGAGAGTAGACTCGAACACCGCTCAAAATCTCTGTTGTTTCATGAGCACTCATTGCTTCTTTGAAAACAATCAGTGTAGGTGGAATTTTTAACAAGTTACATAAATAAACGTTCCATACATCTGAACTTTCACACCTTCACCTCTACATTCTTCACATGATTTACTTCATTGAAAACCTCATCGATAAACTGTGAAAAATGAGCCTTTATCGTTGTCTTTTCATGCGAAGATCACTTCTAAGACTTTGTTCCATTTCAATACAGCAATAAGATCTGTATTCTTTTCAAATAAGCGTTTAATTATCGCCTACTAACTGAACATCCTCTATCGATGACAGTTTGATTATACTATCAGGCAAAGTACGAACAGTGTACATCTTATTGCTCCTCAAGAGGCGTTTTCAACATAATTTTTCCGCCTCAGAATATACTGTTGAAAATAATTCACGACTAATGATTTGCATTAAAATTTGTGCATTTTCTGTCGATAATTGAATCAACGCATAAACGCTACGGTATTGCACTATTTTGAGCTCTAGGGCAAGAAAAAAGCGTGGATATATTTGCCTGGAGCTTAGTAGTAACTAGCGTTATTCTTCATGGTATAGTTTGGAAAACCTTTAAAAAGCAAAAAAATAAAAAAAACACCCAGATGGGAACGGGAAAGATTTCAACCGACATTGATCAAACGGACGGTGTCATTTATCGTTTATAAACTGGAGTTGGTGTATTCTTTCAGGACGTTCCAATATATGACAAGTTTTAGGCACTGAGCGCTGTGGCAGTATGTTCAACAGATTTTCGTTGCCGATTTGTTATTCTATTACAACAGAAGAAACATGAATAGTTAACGAAATATATTTGAGAGTGTACTGAATCGATGTGGAAGTGCATATTACATAACACACCATTTTCTCCGTAGCACAACGCTGAGAAGAGAAACACAACAAAACATTACACGATGGTTGTTAGTAGTGCATATTGCAGGAGTGTGCTAATACGAAAATTACTTGAAACACACAACATATTCAGCATTTATAAACAATAACCAACTTGCAAGTAGGTGATTGTTGCGTTTGGTACCTTTATTGCCTGACATAAAACATCGGCTGCCTCACCCACTGAAATGTACTAACCTTGACAAGTATACTTCCAAAATATCCTTTTTTTTCTAAACAATTCTGATAAGAATTATTAATAAATGAGGTTTAACTAGTGCACCTTTATTCGACTGCGACAGATCCAACTAATAACGAATAAAATTTGAGAAGAGATCATCCGATCGATATTCTCCGACTACCCCACTTATGGCGAGTAGTTTGTTCTTGAAAAAACTCCTGATAGCATTAAAGCTCCGAATGAGAAAGAGCAAACAAGATAATCGAAGTAAACTACCTGTTGTGGTGGAAATCTTTTCTTCCGCCATCTTGGAACATCAATTTGTAACAATTTGGAACATTGTAAATGCAGAATTTCTCATTATATTCCAAAATTCGTTTGTATATTTATTACAAAGTAGCAGAAAAGAATGCTAGAAATGCTGTCCCCTTAGAGAGTACCACTGGATATTTCAAATCGAAAATTGAAATTCATAAAGAATTCGGTGAGTAGCATTCTAAATAACAGTTGAAAGTATTCTTTAATGAATAGTAACTTCAAAAAAATTATATTAAAAATGATGTTTGCGAATAAGCTGAATGAAGTGCACTTACTGACCATTTCGCGTAATTGAAGCGATGTGAAAAACTATAGCATAAATGACATTGAAATGAGTGATCATTTCAGTGAGACCAGTTATTCAACGAAAAAACGTTCTGATTGAAGTATATTAACTATAGGAAGCTTAATATTGAGTGGCAGAAAGTTCATAGATCTTGACGTGTCATACGAGTATAATACGATTAGTGCTTCATCATATAATTCCCCAACCTGGAGATTCATGGTGGGCGAGAGGTGTTTCATATAAAACCGATTATAATATTTAAATATGCGTCGCACCATCTATAAGCTATGAATCATTGCGTTATCAAACTAGCACAAACAGCTTCACAGCATTTATAACAGAGCAAAGAACAAATGTACTCATTCAATGAAGATTTCGCTTTTGTCCTAATAGACGATTTCTATTTAATAAGATATGCCAAACGGCTGGTCAATAACCAATTTTTTAAGTGAAAACCGTTCTTGTTTGCATATGATATATTGTGAAAGCGGAAGGCACAATTTGCATAAGCTGTCGGATCTATCGTGTACGTAATGCCACTCCCGATTACAGCAACACTACCGCTAAACTAGCTTAGCGCCGTTTGTGATCGAATAGCACAAACGCTGAAATTAATCAAGAAAATTTGTTGCCTACATACGTACACATACCATTAAGGTGTGATATATTCGATGAGTAGATAGTGAAAAACTTGTTAAAAAACCAAAGTCGATTATACTAAAAATTATATAGCGGAAATGTCTTCGTCGCGACTGCTCTTGCTCATGATCCAGTGCTACTAAACAGATACAATAAAAATACACACATGCATGCACATGCGTATGTGTAAACTAGATTTGGGAACAGTGTGGATTCCCTGTGGCACGCCCGAGAAGGACAACGATGAGGAAAGCTAGGTAGGCCTCTCACCCCCTCCCTTCCTCCCTCTAATTCTCTTCTTCGGCTGCTTGTTGGTGCTGCACACACATTCCCATCTGACATTGCGCTTTTAAAAGGAGATCTTCTGTAGTGATGAAATGACTGAAATTCGCCATCCATTTGAGATTTAAACCATTCATCCATGTTGGTGGCTCATGCATTTTCGGTAAATATTTTTCTTTCCGACAAACAACTCATGCACTGGAGCGAGACCCCCTTCCAAACATAGAAGATCTCCTTTAACTCACTAATATGGCTCAGCTTATGTTATTTTATTTTCATTTCAGCAAAACGAGTTGACTGGGTCTAGTCATTTACAAATTTCAACTCAGGACGTGCACAGAATCAGAATTTCTAGAGCAGATCCTTGGGCTCCTCTAATCCCCGCCCTGAAATGGCAACTCGGTCTGGCAACAGGTTCGCGTGCAGAATGTAACGAAAATGGCAACTCGGTTTTTCAGAGGACAGGAAAAATAACTGCATAACAGACTTCCAAACCACGACCTCGTGGGTATCGAAGAAGAATGTTAGGGAATAGATTACTCAAACACAAGGATTCCAAAGGAAACATTCCACCGGCAGAACCGTTCCCACACGGAAGAAAAAAAATTTGAAGTTTGCTTTGTTCATTGGACGAATTTTGCTTTTTTTCCATCTCGTGTAGTTAAACCTGCCTTCCGGAACGTCATCGCTTCAGTTTTTGAAACGTTCATTCTACTCACTAATGCAAGACTTTTTCGCGCTCTTTAATTTCCCCTTATATTCTGTCAAGATGATTTTTCAGATGGTATTTTCCCTTTCATCCAATCTTAATTTTCTCTAACTGTTCCTTAACCTTCATTTCCTCTTGGGCTCTCTCACCTTATCCTTTTTACTATCCCAGAGTGTAAAATATACCCAATCAGGCCGCAGACTCGTGAATTCTTGAGCCGATCTACGTTTCCTACAGTCCCATTTTGCCTTGCAGGTGCTAGCAACGTGGCAGGAACGCCTAGACCTTTGCGCTGTAGGCTTTCCTGTCGTAGGAATTTATATCGTCGGAACGAGCTGGTTGCGCCTGGGACTCTTGCTGCTGTGTATGCTTACTTTATGGGACAGTTGCGGCTCCAGACTTTCGTTTTTTGGCTTCTAGCACATTACGACAATTTCATCCTGGAGCTCATGCCATGCAACAATAGACATTTAAACCAAGGAAATGGCAGAGCTAGACGTTTGTACTATGGGACACTGCACTGTGGTAAAAACGTCCATGCCATAAGTGACCACACTATCGTTGAGTGATTTTAGTTTTGTCTTGCATGCGAGCATAGTATCTTTGTATTGTTCGATGTCGATTGCAGTTCATAGAATAATTTGGGGATAACCATCCAACGTCTGTACCGCCATGCAGCTCGAGATAAGCAACAATCAAAGAACGATTAATAGCGACTAAAACACTCCCCGAGAATGCGACTGTCGTAGTTGTCAGCGATCGCGTTAAGCGGCAGTGGTTGATAATTTAAACCACATCGCATCTTGTTACTTTGTAACTTGTTGGGTTCGTCTCGAGAAGTGCCATACGGGTGTTCCTCGTCCTCCCTTCATCCTTGTGGCTTGTTTACGCGAAAACAACCAATTTTCTACATACTGTCCCACCTAAACTCATTCCACAAACGAGAACCAATCATTTAACATAAAACCGACCTCTATAACTGATTCGCACGCGTCTGCTTTTGTTCTGAAAGGAATTTTGCAGTGAAAATGCGTTTGAGCCTCACGTGATGCTAATCACGGCTGCATATATAAAAATACTATATGTGGTTTATGTTTTCTTGCATATGCTGTATTCTTGCATTTCAAAACTTGATTGGACAATTGGAAGGCGCATGTTTGTAAGTTTGCCACATAGTTCTGTCACTTGAAATGATCAACTTCATCATTCTATTACTTTTATTCGGTAGATGAGTTGTCGTTTGCAGTTAATGATTTGTGCCGTTCTCGGTGGACGCACAAAGTCGAAACCAAGATTTAAATGGTCCCATTGCCTCGAAGAACAAGCGTCTAAGTACTGTTCGTACGCATATTATGACCCGTGAAGCCATCACTCTAAACTGCTTGGTTCAAAAATTTTGTACTTCAAAAGTAAAAATAGAGAAAAAATAAAATTGTATACGACAATGAATTGTACTAAGGAATGAGCATAATTAAGAGGAATAATATTCATCGGGAAGGTTGGCCTAACAGAAAAACAGGAAATTTAGATAGGGCGGAAAATAGCTGTCATTAATTAAGCAGTTAATGAGGATTCGTTCCAGCTGGGTTGGCACAATACGCGCTTTTGCATTCCGTCCACCAAACCGATCAAATACGATCAAACAATAAAATGCGAAATAATGCTCGCACTTTTATTTCACTTCTAAATAACTCGGTCCCTCGCAGGAATTTATAAAAGCCTATTCCTTTTGTGAAATAAAAAACTGGTCGATGTAAGAAGCTCGCCATTTTTTCCATCCTTGAATGTCCATAATTTAATTGACAATTGATGATGGATCAACTTCATTAATAGCACATGTTATCTTGAACTGATTTCATTATTCTAGCTTCGGTGCTTATCGAATCGAAACTATTAGATAGACATACAGACTTGTCCATGTCAAATGCACTCGAAATTTCCTCGTCACACTTCTTCGGAATGTTCCCGTTTTTTTTTGGACGTTTTTCTTACCTCCTCAGATGGGTAACCTTTGTCTTAATTCCTCGTTAATTCCCAACTATAACTTATATACGTGACCACATGCGCATAGGAGCATAGAGACGACTGGTCACTAGAACGCAGAGCACATGTACTTTGTGCAAAAATTTGCTAAGCAGCGTGAAAGAGAACACTCTGTTTTCTTAATGGATTGAAGGCTAGTGAAGCAACTTAAAAGTGCCCGAATTTGGATGATCATGCTGCGAATTTTCCATCGAAATGGGAGTGCAAAACATTCGGCAGCTGCCGAAAAATAGACCAGCCAACCCCTCAACTCAGGGACATATTTCCCGGAGAAGGGAAATGGGATGGGGGCAGGATGGAGCGAAAGACTCCATTAAGCGAGGTGATTAGTCGCTACAGTGAAATTACTTAGATCAGGATAGATGCCGACAGGAAATTTTGAATCTGCCTTAACTTCACTGCATTTTATTCATTGGAGAATGAATAAAAATATGCACGAAATTCGGCGGTGTTTTTATAAATGCAAAAACACAACCCTGAATAGAATTGATGACATTCTTTGACAGATAGAAAATGGAAATGAAATATTGAGGAATCAATCCACTCAGTGGAGTGTCAGCCGCTAACCGCTATGACTATTGAAAGAATAAGCTTTGGAGGAGCGAAGTGAACATAATGTTCAAGAGAGACAATTCTTGCAATATCTCTCGTTTTTATCGGCAAAGTTTTGTAATACAGCTTTCGTGAGGATAAGTTCCTTGAAGATAAGTGTATGTTAACATTTTTCTCACACAATTTCCTCTTTATTTCGTTAACGTAAAACTTTTCACAAACTTTAGTAGACTGAGTGAAGGAACAGAAAAAAAAAAAACGAATCTGCAGAAAAAAAAAATGCGACAAATCTGCACAAACAAATTTCTCAAGTAATTTTAAGGCAACAGGCTGAGTGACGATATTGTGCTTGGCTTGAGGTTGTTTTTGTAAGATTAGTGGTTTGTCGATAACATCCAACTTCTAATAATGAACACACGAACGGTGAATTAAGCTCACCACATTGCCATCTCATTAGACTCATATATGAAATAAGAGATCGCAAGAGCAGAATCTCTATGATTTCCGAGATTTCTACTTCACAACTTGTTTACTTTGATATCCCGTATAAACTGGATCACAACAGCAATTGATTTCCAGTCATATTTAGTTGCAGTGTTGCACTCTGGGAAGGACAACAGAATTTTTGGCTTCTTGGGAGGGCATTCTACATTGCCACTTCAGAAACAATCAGTGCAATATCTAAAATGTGAAATGTACCTCTGATGCTAACGTATGACACAACCCTCATAATCAAGCTGGTGCGTCTCTTGCAATAGTTCCATTCTTTTTAAGGCATCTCCGTTGCACAGTCTCACTAAAACATGGCCATATGCAAATTTTTACTCGATGAAAATACTTCAAATGATGATAGATGATAGTGAAAGAAGTTGCACAATTCCATAGTGACGCAACAGCTGAAGCTTGCACGCGTCAAATATAAAACAGTACTGCCACCTTACGGATGAGTACACTTGCCAAGTTGAAAAACGTTACATAGGTGACAGATATATGCTCCAATTGCAGTCAGAGCATGTCAACAAGACATTACTTAGACAACAACCAACCGAACATAACAGTGCCCCAAACGTGATATGTCCCCTTCCTCACCAATTTCCGGTGACTTTAGTGAATGATGAGAAATGATAAAATATAACACGTTCCCAGCAGCACATCCGTAAATAATATAAAGATTTCTTGACCTAGTAACAAATATTTCTGCAGCAATAAACTAAAGCAAGTACCGTACCATGCATATTACTACACTTGCCATTAAATTACCAGTCCCAGCATATTTGCAAACCGTTCCCTAACAATCTGCACAACCCTGTAAACAACGTCAAGCATATGGCATATTGCTAATGAAATAACCGTTTGTGCGATGAAACACTCATAAAAACATCGAACTGCAGCCCGTATCTTACTGTCCGAGAAATGAGAACTGAAAGCACGACGTAGAAATTCCAAGGGCTCCATTCCATGCACTGTTTGGCAACATTTCAAATTCCATTAGAAGAATGAAAGTAGAAGCAAGAGAAAAAACAAATCAAGAACGAAATTATTTAGAGTGCTAGACCGATGGGTGAAAACGTCTAGTGCACGAAATGAGGAGCGATAAAACAGAATGAAAATAAAACGAAGATTGGAGATGTCAGAACAAAACATCTAGGCTTCGCAGAGCGCTAAGAGTAAACGGAAACAAAGAACAGGAAAACAAAACAAAACAAAACGATGAAATACATACTCTACGTGTTACATCGAAAGACAGCAGCACAAACGATTGCTGAGAGCTAAACGAGACGTTTTTTTCAGTGCTCCAACCATCGAGCACTCCGAATAAAATATAAAACAACTATTCATATACCAATTTAAGCATTCATTCTTCATGCTCCTTCCCTCTTTACAAGTCAGGCAGCATAATAAGTAGAACTCTGCACACTTTTAGCAAGACTTCTGCATTCGAAGCCTAATCTGATTAACGCCAAGAGTGGACTTGCAAATGTAACAACGCCCACTAAAACCAACAGTAAACCCCATCCGAAACGGCCGAGAAAACTGAAACTTTACAATCCACAATGGGAGTTAGTCCACAACAAACCTTCCATGTGAAATCAACAAAGTGTAGACGAGAAAGGAAATACAACGCATAACACTCCCTCTAACGCCACAGCAGTACATAAATCGATTCAACATCTTCGCTATTGCAACGTTAGAAAAAATGCTTACTTAGTACTACCCTGTGAGATGCGCACCGGCTTAACTCATATCACCTCCAGGAAACAAAGAGGGGAATCTCGGCATATTTTTTAAATGAACCCACAAAATGAGGCAACGTCATCTTCACTACCAAAAAAGTTGGACTAATTTGACAAGCAGAAACTACCGACAGCAAACTAGCGAACGTAAACTTTCAGTGACCCAGTTCTGCCAACTAATTACAAACAATAAACGCTAATTAGTACTGTCGATGAAGGGAAGAAGAACGTAAAATAAAAAACAAATAAATAAAAGCGATAAAAACAGCGCTGGAGTAGAACAATAAACAAACATATAAAAGAAATCAACAACCGCGAGACGCAGATAGAAATCAACTATCGGTAATTCGAAAAAAACATTAAACGAAAGAATAGAGAGTGGAAAGATTTGAAATAGAGCATAACACAACTCATGGACTAAGTAAAATAACCTAAAGTGGCTCCTCTGTGCTGTCGGCTAACTGCAACAGTATCATCGGCTCCAAATACGATCAACAACCGATGCAAATACGTACCTACCTTTACACCGTCCAAACACCCCGACGCTTTTCTCGCCAACACACCTACTACAACACCGATAAACAAGTGCAAATCAGTATGCTTATCTGCGGCAAAAATCAACTAAGGTAACTTCATATACAACGCCGAACTGCATTCGTCGATGATTGAGTGCATCTGTTTCACTGAATTTTAGTCTATGCCAGCAACTAGAGCGTTACGAAAATCATCATACTGTAGCGAAATAGCTGAGAGCTGACCTCATCGTACACCACATCCCACGCAATCGTTTTAAAGCAAAGCCTCATCAGCTCTCGCTAAAACGAATAGGGAAAAGAAAATGCGGTATTTCGTACAGTTGAAGAAGATGACCCCATATTCTGCGTCAATTTTTGTGATCTTGATCGAAAAGGTAGTGCCATTCATCTGGAAGTTAAGCGGAGGGATTGTTTAGTTTTTTAAAGTATTTGGAGAACGGAAATCATGGGAACCCAAGTCCTTGAAAAAACACCACGATTAATATGCCGAAGCACAAAAAAAGAGTGAATAATCGCAGCATCCACATAGCCGTACAAAGTCTACGCGGAGAACACGTCAAAACTTCGTGATCATTATGGAGGGCGCCTTAAGCAAACGCCAACAACACTCGGAACTCTTAACAACCTCCAACTGGTGGTCTACTACTGTCTGCGACATCAACGCATTCCTTCTTGCAGTACTTTCCACCCTTTATGGAGCTGTCGCAATCGAACAGCATCGAAGCTTCGTTCCACCGCTTTCCGTAGTTTGCTTTGCAACAGCTATCATTAACGAAAAAAAAAACGCAGAATACAAACTAGCCGCAGATCAACGTCCTTCTCTGTTTTCAGTGGCACAGAAAGGTCCCGAACTGCGCAGAAATATGTATATCGCAACCGATGCTAAAGCTTCTACTGTTCGCCAAAATCATTCGCGTAATATTACATACCCGGTAGAAGTTCGTGAGTCTGTAAAGATTGCACGACTCACTCAATGATGCAAATCCACAAGATAATTAAATATCACACTGGATGGGAGAATCAACAACACTTAAAGATAGTGGAAGCGATCAATAAAGGTGACAACACAATGACAAAATTTACCGAATTGTGCTCAACCGGCTAGAAAGACGGGACAACGGGGAACAGAAGGAAACCTGTGCAAAACATCTCGACCAAGGTCCCAGTATGGAATGGGCTGTCGTTCCGCCGAAACCCCCTCCTATCTGGGGCTCACAGAACAACAACGTTCCTTCTCTCCCTTTTGTGCAATAACTTTTACTACATTCTGCCAGACTTCGAAAGAAACTTTTTTGCAGTCGAAAATTGTTGTACTGCTAGCATAAGCAGCAGCCGATGCAAATTGGTTAAGGCGGAACGACCGCAGTGGACGGAACACCTCTCACTTATCCTGGAAGATATAGAGACGGTTGGTGGCCGCCAACGCGATGATGTTCTGATGCGGATGCCACGCTGTATGAAGAATCTTCTTTGTGAAATCGAGCGCGTCTGCACTGATCTCCTCCTCGGCGTTCGGGTCCGGAACGCCCGTATGTGCACGCTTTTTACTCCCTCGTGCACTGCCTGCTGTCACAACGCGACGTGCTCGAAGACATGTGCCTGGTTTCTCAATATGCGCCTTAAAAAGGATAAGTTCCATTGAAGTCTAATATATGTTAGCTGGCACATTGCGACTGAAGAAATGTAGCAATAACATGGCGCTAAAAACGGCTCGAGCACTCCGTTGTCCGTTCGCTTTTAACCTCTACTCTTACTGTTCCGCAAATAACTTTACAATAATACGCATAAGATGCCACGTTACAGATGTGGTTCAAAGAACACGGTAGAAAGAAAAGGCTATAACAATTATAATATAATACAATAAAAACACTCAAGCATTTCCATTTGGTTTTTTAATTTCCTTTACCGATCTCAACGAGTGGAAGTTTCCGTTCAAGAGGTTACGTCAGTTAGAACGAAGGCGCACCATCTATTAGAACATTCATCCGCCCAACACTGCACAATTAATATGCTTCACAAAACCATTAGCGACGACGGCCGAGCATACATCCACTGTAAAGCTGCAGAATAGACATCAGTAAGTGATCATCATAAAAGCTGCACTAACAATCCCTAATGAAACACCTTGCTTGATAAGTTTGATGCGTGCTCATAAAGAAGTCTCACAACATCGATAAAACGCACTATTACAAAACAAAGCAACAAAAAGTATCATCAAATCACTACGAGCAAAACAAACCTCGTATGTTTTCGTCGGCTCCGAAGAACCTCTCTGGAACGTTCTGAAGAAGTTATTGTACGACCCCGTCAATATCTGACTGCAAAAAAGCCGCGATAAACATTACAGACAATATCACTCTTCCGCAGAATTTGAGTACATAATTTGGAAACAGCCGTACATCGTAAACAAGACTACTGATTTATGACAGTAGGTTCACAGAAATCCACTGCAATTGATTACATAGGATGGACAGCTTTGACGTGTAGTATGTCAAGATTTATGGCACGCACTTCAAAGTTTATGTTTACGCCTATAACACCCTTCCCCTCCCCACCTCGTTCAAGCTTGGACACTCAATTTCGATGCAACCTGTTCTAATGATAGTCATATGATCAATGCACAAGTTTTCCAAATCACGCGCCTTATAACCAGACGCACTAAATCGGTCGTAACTGTCTATTACATCTGAGATGCTCTTTTTCGTTTGTTTCGCACTGAAATTAAAACCCCTTTGTGATAGGCTCCTAATATGATGAAACGCGATTATGCAAAGCACCTAGCATCCAATTTAAGATAAAATCAAAAAAGACGACAGACCGAAAACAACCCTGGTCATTCTGAGCAGAAAACACGATATGGAAATGCAACTGAGTCTATTTGCATCTAACGATATAGCTCATCCGAGAAAATAAAAATAAAAATCACTAAAAGGCGAAAGAGCGCAGTAATGCAAATCATTGATAAATGAGGTGGATTTCATTCCACAGCAGGTATTCATAGTTCGTTTTCTAAGCGAAATCGCATAAGCAGTAAAAACAAGCAGTTATGAACGCATAAAAGCTGCGAATAACTGCGCTATAAACACTGCAAGAATGCTCATCCTAAAACCCTACTCAATCTCTTCCCCTCCCCTCCCCCCCCCCCCCCCCCCCCCCCCTCCTCCCTTGAAGAAAAATTGTTTAATGACACTATCAACTGCGAAACATTCATGAATGGAACAGTTCCCAGTCCAGCAAGCCCTTCGGATTAACATTCAAAATGTAGAAATCGGTTTGCGCCCTACTATGAAGTTACGCGCAAGTCATCAGCAAGGCGTTCGAAATAATGTAACAAACATTACAGCTGTCCTTGTTTCCCCTAGGAACATCCAAAAAAGAATGAATAATCTCTAGGTCAACCTTATCCCTTTGCCCGTCGAATGTTTTCGGGGTGGCACTGTCTTCTTATATGCCGCTTCAAAAGAGGATCAAATCAAAGTTAACGGAAACACTGTGAGGATGCTGTCCTGACCACAACGTGTGATCTACGTCGAGTAGCGCAACAGTTCAGATATTCCACTTACGTGTCATCACCGCTCCAGCCCACTTCAAACTTGTCGAAGATCGAATCGTTCTCATAGAGGGTGCATAGCTTCGATCTTAAGTAATCGTGCACTGGATATGTCTCCACCGGACCCGACTCCATGTTTACATCCCATACCTCAACGAGTTCACTTCCGTTCACTAGCCATTTTTTCATCTTCAGAATTTCCTCATTCAAACGACACCAAGAGTGATTTTTTATGCTCAAATCATCGCTAAAGAGACAGCTTATAAAAAGCAACCACCCTACTCCACATTTTTTTTTTGAAGCAAGCCAAAGTCTTTCTTCGACTACAGCACACAAATCACCTCTCCAAAAGGTAGAAAGGTATCAGTTCACCTCATTATTTCAAGGCATTAAATTAACAGCACTAACGCTAAATAAAATTTACCCTCATTCGAAGGCATCATAAGACATCGAGGTGCAATTTCTGCTACAAAGGGAAGGGTGGTTCAGGCTAATCCCACAAAATTTTACGTTAAGAGGACAACTTATTCTATCTCAGACAAACTCAACGCACTTTTACTCGCCTCGATAATCCAGAAAACAAAACCATGGAAATATTATTGAGATGCATACGGACAGGTGCAATCTAAGACCTTTTCACTATAACCGAAGTAACGAAGTTTGCTGCACCTTTTCTTATTTCTCATCCCCCCCCCCCCCCCCCCC
>QEWY01003491.1:417729-535100 GCA_006503575.1 Baylisascaris schroederi
CCCCCCCCCCCCCTCAATCGTTGCAAAGGTTACATTTCTTGCATGGAAATCTTGTTCTCTATGATAAGATAACTTCTCCTTATTCTTGCCAAGCACTGCGATATCTTCTTGTAGAGACTTCTCAAAAGAAATGCTCACTTTGGCAGTTAAGTAATCCCGTGTGAGCAGATAGCGTCCATTGTGAGAAAACTTGACGTCCGATACGGAAGCGATGATCTCCGAAAAGAAGGAACGACTTGATGGATCTTCGCTTTCCTCGAACACTACAAGCACGTTGCAGTTTAATATACACATATGAACAAGTGAGTTTTCGGCTCCAACAAACATTTTTACTGATGAGTGACAAATCTGAATTCTTCCGCTTTACGCCTTCGCCAGTAGACAACGAAATCTCGCTGTAGAGCTTAAAAAAGGACACGACTGAAACATGTTCTGTCTGCAACTCAATTTCGTCGGATCTGATCGATGGCCAGCTCAAAATTATTAACGCAATCTAAACTAAATATAGCCTTCTGTGAAAAAACTATTCGGAGTCAAGCTTGCAATATAACTAATCGAAACAAAAACCGATGTACCATCAGCAAAAGTAACAATCAAACAACGAAAACTTCCCCGACTGTCATTAGCATCGGCGAATATCTTAGCAGCCAATATGAGTAATACATTACTGTTTTAAAGTGTTCAACGCAGATATCAGCGAATAAACAAATAGAGAAATTCGATTGAAGAATGAATATATCGCCGACAAACAGAAACTCTATGAGAGAATTGAGAAGAAATTATACTTCTGTACTTAATTCCTCTCCATTATTGTCGTCAAATAATGCATAGATAAATTTCACAATCCCCCACATTTCACTAAATAAACCCGGTGAATAGGAAAGACATACGCTTTGCGTGCGTATCGCAAAGCGCACGGTCGCGCATATCACAAAGTCGAATCGAACCCTTCGAAGAACTGTAGACGAACCAATGGCACTGTGTGGGATGGAATTCGGCCGCCGTAATCACCTCTGTTAATTCTTCCATGTTGGCCGGCTTTATGTCAACGATATCTGCAATAAGATGCGTCATGTCCATCAAACTAATGGCCACAAAGAAAAACACCGCATGTGATGCTTTCTAGACAACGGGTCGACTTCGAACAACATTGGCATGCGCTGGTTATTTAGTGGTAAACAATCGCAACCCGGGTACTTAACAGAACTTTAACTATTCTCAAAATCGTTCAGTGTAACATCGCCATCTGTTGCGGAGCTCTTAAACTGATAGATTAAGAATTGAAAAAGATACAGCATGGAACCCTTCTCTGTCGACCAACTCCTTTCTTCCTCACTTCATCCCTCCGTTCCCAAACCATATCTGCTGGAAGATGGGTTCATGCAAATAACCGCACTCCTCCATCTAACCATTTCAGCAACAGAAAAATTTTCACTCTGAAACAAGTCATATGATACCTCACTCATTTATATTTCAACTCAGCTGAGTGACACGAATAAGGTGCACACCTGTCGAAACACTGCATTATTGGGAAGAACAGTGCAAGCAAAGCAGAACTCACTGAAACTCTCGTTGGTGATCTCGAGATGCCACAAGTTGATTCGCAAATCATCGGCGGAGAGAAACATTTCCTAAACGATACACCCTCTTAACGAGGAAGAAGAATACAGCAATACATTCTCCCTCATATGAGCACAGTAAATCAAAATATACAAAATTCGAAGAGCAGTAAATCAGCAACAAGTGAGATGGCTCAACCAATTTCACTGCTACACTTCCGTCAAAAATGCTCGAAATAAGCAGCAACCTGGTCTGAATTGACGCTAATCGAGTTCACATGGTACGTGTGCGCATTGCCATACACCCGACGGGGAGATGCCTCTACAATCAACTCCATCGGCACCAACTGCGGCAGTTTCAGTTGCCCATTGAACCCTACAAAATGCACCAACCAATGAATGAAATAAATAGTCAATATCACTCAAAGAAAAGATTTCCCTCAAAAAATACATATAAATGAGAAGCGCAGAATTTTGTATCGGAATAACAATGAACAATTAGCTTCGTAAGGAATTAAAGCAATGCTTTCGAATACGAAAAAGCTTGCAGAAGCGAAGTTGAGTGGAAACGACTTCCTCCATCTAACCATTTCATTCCCTAATTGGCGGAATTAACTGCAAAATAGCCATGTGCTCATATTCAGAGGCGTGTCTGCCATCGACGATCACAGCAAACACCGCAATGTGCCAAACGATTGCAAAAATTTCAAAAACCACCCAACGCATTCCCAGTTATGCAAACCTTCCACTATAACTTTCACTGTTACACTTTTCCTCCCCCACCGGCTTTTTACTCATCTCTCCAACATTTCTGCGACGGTCGCATTTCACTAACAAAAACAATTTTTAGCGGCCGCAACGAGATGCAAAGCTAAGCATGTCCGTCTCGCAATGAATTAATTTTTAAAATACTAAATGACCAGATTAAAAGCAACAGAACAGACCCATAAAATGCACCAATATTTACGACAAAAAAGCGCGCTAGCAGGAAACAGCAGGTAACAAAGAAGAAGAGAAGACACTGAACAACGAAAGGGAGCTTAAAGCTAGAAGTAACACTGATAACATTTGAAAATCCGCGCCATTAATCCAGATGTAAGTCATGTAATATGATCCTTACCACCAATCGTTCCATCGGCATTACGTGCCAAGTTCCAACCACCGTCGGCAACCTTCTTCTCACGCTCCGAAATCTTCCATAGCTTGATCGTCTTATCTGCAGAAAAAAAAGCATCATCATGGGAAAAAAACGATGACGATTAAACCAATATAAAGCAAAGTTGCATTTTTTGATTCTCAAAGGCACTAACACAAATGACCTACCAGTTTTAATTCTTTTTAAAGCGGAAAAAAGCCGAAAACGTTTTCATGCACCATAGCCACTGACATAGCAGAAAGTATGAAGCGCGCATATGCTCTATTATATGCGTTCTTCATTATTTGACCACTAAGTTTGAGTTAGGCAAGCTAAACTAAGCTTTTTAACTTTTTGCACACCGTAACTTTGGATTGCATCTTAAAAGTGCAAACAGAACGGAAATAAGATCACATTTAAATCGTTTACAGCAGCGCGCCTTAATCATACACACCGGTCGAGACGTGAAGAATGCCTTGTGATGCCTCTTCGCTAAGTTCAAAAATACTGTCATTTGTCTTGTGGCAGAAAGCAGCAAATATTGCCATTTCTCTCTATTAGTTACTCTTTTACTCTCGAAAACAATCATAAAGATCTGTACGAAGAAAAAAAAAATTGAAATTATTTTTGTTATATTTAAATAGTTCACTTTAAAAAGACAACTGAACATTTGGAGAAATACATTTTCCAAATCTTTCCAAGAAGTGAGTACGAGAAAAAAAATTATGAGAAAAAGATTTTGGGCCGGACAACTCTTCCCTTTATGTAGAAATATCAAGTAACAACCTTAATATAGCAAGACTGTTGAACTGGCAAAATTCCTATTCAACGCTAACGAATTATTTACTAAAAACGCACGAGCTGAAAATAATTTTGGATATTTGCCATCTTACATCATGAAAAAAAGCAGTGCAAAAAATACACATATACATTGGATATAAAAACACTCCACTCTTAAAATGTCTCTTTGCACAGCGTTTATGTAACAAAATGGGCATAACACTGCACATCCAACAGGACTCTCCAATACAATCACTTAACAATGCACATACCTCTATTTGAGCTGGCTGTGGCTAGTTGTTCGCCTTTGGAAAAAGACCCTCAGCCGATTGCAGTCATCGGTGAACAAAGAAAGCTCATCGAAAAGAGAAAGGCATTTAAAAGAGGAATAGAAGAGCGCCAACCATTCGTTGACAGAATGAAGTTGGCAGCGTTCTTCCTCTTCAACCATTTGATCTGATTGATCTTCTCCTCGATTTCCAGCGATTTGAGGTAGTCGAATTCGGGTTCGTGCGATTGAAATGTCGAATAAACGTTGTAGTCTGTTGATCGCTGCCCGTTTACAAACTTACCCTGCAAACAGTGAGCATATACTATGCCATACAGCGAAACACTTTTCGTGTCGAAGTAACTGACTTGAAAAAAAAACTTTTAGGGGAATTTAGGGGAATCTGTTGATCAGTAATCATACTTAATACGACAAACTTCAAAGAGAATAAGATGAACAGCTGGCTGGCAACAGCAGCGGAAAAACAGTAAATAAAGAAACGACAAAAAAGAAATAAACGAAAGACTGTAAATAAAATGGAAAAGGAGAAAAATGGCAAACGAATAAAGAAGGGCGAATAAATAAACAAATAATAAAGCAATCATAAAATAAAGATTGAAAGCGCTAACTGCAGCCATATTACAATTTCGAGCAATCACTCATAGAAAGAAATCACAATTACCACAAGAACAGGTGAGCATACGCGAGGTCAGAGGCGATCTCAGCAGATTTCTCAAAAGTAACTGCCATTTGAGCGGTGGATTTGTTCTCAATGAAATTTTTGGACCTCTACCAAATAGAAGTCTATCCACAAATTAAGTAAAATAAACGAGTAATAAGTCATCAAAAATTAGTCGATAAACGCTAATTTTCGGCACCTATGGTGAATATTGTAGTTGCTCATCTTGACTAAATCTAATCCAATCCACTGGAATTTATACTAAACCCTCTTAATCTGAATGAGCAAAGCACACAACAACCAAACAATGCAATACTTACACTCTGATCGCGCTGGAAAATGACGACGCGGCCTCCCTTATCTCCAGTCGCTAGAAACTCGCCGTCGTGTGAGAACTCAACACACGAAATTATGTCTGCTGCAATAGCAGCAATCTAAGTAAACAGCATGTAAGAGAATAAAATCAAAAAACTTCGTGAATCTCTGCGACATCACACGATGTCTATTCTTTGTAGCGACGTCGTGCGAGTGTGAACTGCAGATTGAGGCAGGAAGGCAAAGTCACCGGGGAGACTGCGTGTACACGGATCCTCCTATTTCAATCTCAGGAAAGCACAATATGCACGGTTTATGCACGTATCAACACAATCATTCAGAATCGTACCCTTTTAGAGAGATCATCCAAACCTTAAACGGACACCATATTACTACAGAGTGCTGACACCGAATACGGAAACTCAGAAGGGGATATCTGATAAAAGGAAAATGCACTGCGTTAATCCCGAGGATTCCATTTCTTTGCTCAAGAAGACGGAACAGTCATCAAGTTTCAATGCAAAACAATCATACCGTCCGAAGTGATGCCTTCCTCAGGATCGATGTTGCCTTTGACCTGCGAAAACCGCCATTCGATCTGCTCGGATTGCGAGTTGTCCGTGCTATCCATAGACGTACATGCCTGATGGTCATCTACATCCATCGCGCTCATTCTCCTCTGTCTTCCCCTGAAATTATAGCCATTCACAGTTCCCGTCCTTTTTAAGAATGAAGAAACACAAGTCACAAGTTTGTCTTTCCATGAAATGGAAAAACAGAGAGTAGGAAAAAACTTATTAAGTTTGTCTTATAGTGGTGCTTACCTGCTCATGACAATTTTTTAAATTGGGAAGGAAGCATGAGCAGGTCAATACATAGTTTTAGCAGGATCCAGAAGGATTCAAATTCGGACACCGCTGCCAATCCCACATGGCACATAGAGGGGTAAAGGAGCGAGCGAGAGGGAGAGGAGAATTCACGCAGCCGAGCAATTCATTTAAGGCCGCTTGTATTGCTTTACAGTGCTCATCGCCTTTTCCAGAATTTCTTGATAACTTTTCACGCCTCGTCTTTCCCTTCCTTCTACACTTTTCCAGAAATGCCGACTGAAAACTCCTGCCATC
Source organism: Baylisascaris schroederi (assembly GCA_006503575.1). Lineage (NCBI taxonomy): Eukaryota > Metazoa > Nematoda > Chromadorea > Rhabditida > Ascarididae > Baylisascaris > Baylisascaris schroederi. The sequence goes on from QEWY01003491.1 coordinate 423,590, forward strand.
CCTGATATTCCCAGACACGTACAAGATGAGCAAATATGCATTCTCAAATAAAACCAAAAACGCGCGCTATGGCGCATAATACGGACAGAAAACTTCAAATAACACTTTATTTCGAGGAATGAACAGCAGTGTGAATTCAACAAGCATAAGGAATAAGGTAAACGAGGAAGGTGGTAAAATACCCTAGTTAGTTACACTTCAGAGATCACAAAGCCAAAATGCACAATTCAGTTAAGAAATCCCAGTGCCGCCAAAGGTGAATAAACTAAACACCGACCTGTGTTGCCCGCGTCAAAGTACCCAAGCACAGAAGCACCACCGCGAGTTTTCTCGAACAATTTCGACCTCCACACCTGGCAGCTTTGACGTTCGAACTTCCAGTATATTCACCTCAAGAAATACATTATGCTCTGATATGGCCTCACGAAGTCGATGAAATACCGAACAGCGCGAACACTTTACCATAAAAATAAATACCTAACTCAATATAAACATAGTTTAATGCTCAAACAAAAAAGAATAACTGCGGAAATGCTAATTGAGCGAAGCACCATGCTCAACGTTTTGACGTGTCTACCCCGTCATTTAAAATGCAACTGCTGCGATAATAATTACTTAAGTTCCTGAACTGGTGGATAATGATTGCAGTTCTTATAAGCTGCCAATGAAAACCACAAATCCACTCAGAATGGATGCTATTTTTTTGAATTTTAGGTCACTTCGCACCATTCAGGTATTCCTCCCCCCCCCCCCCCCCCTTTGAGAGGAACAAAATCCTATAAAGTTTAGCCTAAAAGATGAACGATAAGGCCTGCGGGTTTTTTTTTTTTTTTGTTACAAAGACCGACACTAAAGAGGGAGGCCGTTTCATTAGAGAAAACCTGGTCAGCTGTTCCGGTTTTTTGCATACAAAATGGCTGGAAATATATCGCACACGGAAATGATGAATTAATCTCTGGTCGTTTCTTATAAGAAAAGAACCGATTCTGCTGTTCGGCTGCCTCATAAACGAAAATAAGTCGAAATAACACTGTGCGGTGCAGCGACCACGAGTCTGCCTACTTCTAGCGACCTCGCAACAAATACAGCTTCATGCACTCTAAGTGTTAGCCTCACAACATCTGTGCACTGACCGTTCAACAGGTTTGTTGTAGGTGAAGCAGATGACGAAAGAATACTCTTCCACCATTTCGTTCATGTGGTCAGATTTTTCTTTTTACTTTCTGCATCACCTCCAGACCCATAATGCGAGCTGCAGATACTGAAAGGGATGAGAGAAGAGTGCTGAACGGCGATGGCGGATGGCGCGGCACGCAGCCATCGCAGGTGAGGTGTAACGACTCACCAGCCGTGTACTGCCCTCATTATGAATTCGCCACAAGAATCTCAAATGCGCAGGTGTGTGGTCTTCGTTGCCTACAATGATACCACGACTTTCTCGTTTAAGAAATAGGTAGGATCCTTTTATCTATGAAAATGTTGAAATAAAGGGCCCATTATCTCCTTCATTGAAACGCTTCGAAAGCGACTTTCCATCTACGATCGGAATTACCATGTGCAAAACATTCAACAATTACGATGCGTCATTTCGCATTCACTATACACTATGGACGCATATAAAAAGAAGCCTCTGAGTGTTTAATCAGCGAATTCCACATAAGGATTGCTTGAACATGAAGATGCATACGCGTTGGGTGCTTTTTCCACCAATGTTTTACCAGTTTATTAACATTTGCCAAAAACGATTATTCACGTCTGTTTTACAACGATTCACGGATCTTGCTTTCAACGTAAATAGCACTCTAATGCAGCATTTTTCTCATCTGACAATAGGGTGTTAATCGAGAGGATGCGTTCCACTTATTATATTTCTCGCAGATATGTGCCATACTATTCAGAAGTAAGCTGATCATATGGGGAGAAATTAGTGTGATTGAGGTCTAAACGATAACGAGAGGAACTCATCTCTGAGGAATGTTGCTGTTGAAAGAATCCTCACGATATGCACTGCCATTTTTTCGTTGTTTTTTTGTTATAACAACGTGATCTGTGAGGCATTAGTAGAGTGTGGACCGCACTAAACGACGGAAATGCATGCAAATAAAGTCGAAATAGTTTATAAATTCCTATATTATAGTCATATAAATGATCAGTGAGAAAATCAGATTCTAGTTCATTCTAAGATGTCAATGTCGTTCATTTTTGAATATACCGAAGAACAATAACTATGTAGTTGACAGGAGACGAATATGAAATGCCCCCATCCTGGAAAGCTATGCAAGTGGACAATGACGCAAAAAAACTTATGGCCAAAAACTGACATTGGGACTTGTTTCATTAACTGAGGCATCTATTCTTCGATTCTGCTCCTTCTAAAATATTGTGATAGCATGCTTTTTTGTGACTGCTATTCTTCTACATAGCACACTGCTCCGAAAAAAGACAAAACCTCAACTCAACAACCTTTCTTTTAATTACGGGAAGATATTCAAGTGAAGCCACTGAATGCACATATGTTTTTCAATCCAAAAAAAAACTCATGGAATTCAACAGGACTCCTCGAAATGAAATGCTTTCCTTGAAAAAACCTATGAATGGAGAGCGCAAACTTCATAATAGGAATTGAACGTACTAATTTCTTGTTGCAATGCCTTGATGCTTATATTTGAGAGGAGGGAGGGAGATAAAGGGGTGGAGGTGCAGCATGAAAATCGTGCATGGTCGAATTGACGTGTAAACCCAGTTATTTCCATACATAGTAGTCAGTGCACATCGCAAGGACGATAGATGCACCGAGAGCACCACGAACGATCACGTTCAAATCGGCTTTGCATTGCATGCAAAACGGCGCCGATGTATGTGGTCGCAACTGCGTTATGAGCGCAAGTCTCCGTACCACAAAAATCAATTCTACTGACGAACTAACCGTTCCTTCAACAATAAAACTTCATAGTGAAAAGCATAACCGCCAATCCAACGAAACTAGTCCGCAATTCATGATCGCTCTAAACGACGGTGAATACTTAGCTCCAGATATGAGGAAAATTCTGCAGTTGACGAATTATTAAAAAGAACATAATCTTCCTCACATATCTACAACCTTCTAACTTTCTGGCAGTTGGGGAATTTTTCTGCTACAGACCAAACTTGAGGAATCAAAATTTCATACGCGGACGACACCTCTTATTAGAAGCTATCACATCATTGAAGTTTCACTTGTTCAAATCATTCCGTCGGGACCTGATCAAATGTCAATAAGAAGTATGATCGTTACAGCAAAGAAAAAATAACAGAACTTCGCACCCTAGTCTTAAAGTGTCTGCTTCATGTTCGAATGGTAGTGGATGAAAGAGACACAACGCTCGACTCACTGTTGCGATATGGTAGAACCGATGAAAAAATCCGGCCTAAATGGCTACTTAAATTTACGTAGATAAGACCCCGTCTTGGACACCACGGACCCCAAACATTATCGGACTCTGCATCGGTACTCTATAAGCAGCTCGTAAAGTAAGTGGAACTTTGACTAACATCACATTTGTTTTGAAATACATGCTGCTTTCTAATCATCGACATTTATGGTCATAATGTGTAACGCCTTTCATCTCAGCTACAAAACCAGGTATTAACTTGTGCCTGCAAAGGTCAACAAACTGCAGATCACGAAACAGCTGCTGCACGAAATAGCCGTTTTGGCTGAATTTGTGAAATACAAAAATTGCTGTATCTAGCACATGATCGACAAACTCGTATAGTATTAGTGTTTGAACGTATACCCGACCCTATATTTGAACGTCGCAGCTACGCGACATAACCAGAACTCCAGTATCAGAATGTGGTTGCTCTATTTGGTGCGTTACCAAAGTTGCACCTGACGAGCGATAACAACGGGGAAGGAGTGCTGACCAGGACCGTGGAAGCCAAAAAAAATTTTTCATTAAGAATAATCCCACTTGGAGACAATGAAAAATCAAATGCAATGTTTTCTGACTAGAAATGGAAGGAAGAGGGAGATTGTGGAGAGGGTGGATGAGTGAGAAGAGGAAGGGAGGGAGAGGAGAAGAATCCAACACTGACCATGAGCCACCGAAACTGCTTCTGCTCGATGAGGGCCACTAGTCCGCCCGCATTTACATCTTAACACTCCAGCTTCTAGTGTCAGCGAAAAATTTCCCTCCATTGTGCGCAATGGAAGCGAGCTTCAGTGCAGCCAATTTCACCTTCGCTGAGCACCGTGCAATAGCTTACGTCGAAGGTGCGCCGACATAGCAGCAATGGTAAAACCATGAGACCGCAACCTTCCTTTCCCAATACATACGAAGTTACAAGTTTTTCGTGAGCATGCGGATTTCCTCAAAAAAGGCTTCTTGATCTGCGGGACTGAGTCTGCGACGCAAGGAGTGAAAAGAACAACTTTGGATGCCCGCCACGACGGTGAGGTGCTGCTAGGAACGGTGGGAAGTAACTCATGGATGCATCTCCCTTTGTGTGGTTGCATCAAGATCTTTTTCAAGTATCCCACTCACCTCAGACCCTCACTCCACAACAGAATTTCCTGTCTCAAAACTTGTACCTAGCTTCCATGTAGTGGGGCTGCTATAGTGTCTTGGGAGGCCATATCACTCCAGGAGTGCTTTACGAAGATGTTTTATGAAAATATTCCTTGTCCGGAAGCTCCTATAGAAAGAAAGAAAGTACTGTTTTTAAGGGAAAGCTTTCATAAAACAGTGCTATTCATCTCTTCGAGGTTGCACACGGTCGCATTCTTGTTGCCGTTGCCTTTTTGCCATGTCACATTATTGCTGTTCCCGTTGTTCACGAGGCAACTTTCTGCGTTCATGCGCTATTCTGTAAGGCGCATGGCAACAGGTACGCATGTGCTAGAAACCACAGAAATGCATTCACTGTAAAGAAAAGAATAGCGCATACCCGCCTTTTATTAAGGATGCTGTTAACTTTTCACCACAGTATCACTACGGCCAAGAATACCTTTAGGAATGTGATTCTGCTCCTATGGTGCTTCTTCTAAAACCTTATTCTTTGGTAGTGCTGCACATACTTTCAAATCCAGCATCCGTAACGTCATAACTTCAGAAAAATTGTATCTAGATCCCTTGATTCTCAAAGTTTCATTTACGACTTTCTTAAATTCATCCACTTATCTCATCGTTGAAGTATTTTGAAATGTACCAAATGAGAAAATAGACACAAAACAACGACAAAAGAAAAACGTTTGCACAGCACGCAGCAAAAAGATATCAAACACCTCGAGGTTTATTGAACAAAATCAGCAGTAGTGTGTAGACATAATCGATTGAACCGCATTTTCAGAGATGAAGTCAGTATAGTGACAATGCCGGAGGGTATCAGAATCCAGGTTTTTAGAACAAGGAGCTGGAAACTATGCAGGAGATTGTTTGTGGTATCAAATTTCTTCGTGAACTGGAACTGCTCCAAATGTCGACTACGCCGAGCGACAAACTGAAGTATTCCTGACAGCAGGGTGTTAGTAAAGCTACATATCATTTTGTAGCAAAAAATCAAATCAAGCTAGAGCTCGTAACATTCCAGTGATATCCCACGTTCGAACGTGAGCTATGGTTGCCACGATGAGACATCTTCAGGACAGAATGCTCCAAAGCTCCGCACAAGCGGTAGAAGGTATGCACGATTTTTCTCTAATCAAAAGTTTTCAGTTTCTACCGGCAATGACTAAGCAGCAACCGGGTCCGACGGTGAGTAGGCGCCTTCAAATGCCATATTTCGGGAACGTCTATCACCAACTGTTTTTACGATCTCCGCCATTTGCTTTCGAAATGTTCAATACGGAACCACCATCTGCAAAAAAAAGCCAACTTACCTAGCTATCTTTAAACCTATACGAATTCAACTGCCAACTTTTAACAACTGCAACCAACCTCTGACTAATCCAAGCATAATGAAATAAAAACGTGCTACAGCAACTCCGCATAACATTCCAGGTGCAGAATGAGCACGGACAGCAAGCGTAGCACAGACGCGCCGCGGCTCTCGCCCGCGCATCACCGTATGGCGCAATTATCTAATCGAGACGTCCGATCAATTGACGCAGCGCTGTATCAAAATCTGCGACTTCAAGACTCCCTGTTGGTTTTCCTCCGCTAAATGGAACCACTTACGAGAGGGGATTGGCAGATATGAAATTTTCCAATGGGGGCGTCACATTTTCCAAATGTGCAATGCTTCTATCGGCTCCTCTCGCCGCTTCATGCCAGATCTAGTATACCACCTCATATAAAATGGATGAGTATATCGAGTTCGAGGGGCTCGAGGAAATTAGAAAAAGGAATGAAGATAAACAAGGGAATCTTTGTTTCCTTTATAAAAGAAACAAAAACCCACTTACCTGCTGCAAAATGTGACAAATTTACCATAAAAAGATGCGATTAATAACACAAATTCAAATTCCCCTCTTTCATCTCCCAGTTAGGGGGGTGGGGCAATATTTGGTTCCAAGATAAAAGATGGTAAGTTTCCATCTTTGACAACAAAACTTGAAATGACATTTTAATCTCTCAGAATTCGGTAAGTAAATGAATTGAAAACAACATTTCACGTAGCTCGTCAGCTGCCATTCAAGTGGCAAGGGATGTTATCGTGAACTCCCCAAAAGCAGGAAATCCCAATCCCTTTATGTATACTCGAAAAATATTCCAGAATCTGGTAACAAGGTTTCAAGCCAAACCCAAGTCTTCTAGCTTCACCTTTCGTAAGCGGAAAGTGAGAAAATTTTCTTTGTAAGATGGTTGGAAGGATCATAAAATACTTAACAAAGCTCTTTTTGATAAATTGGCACTGAAAACATTCGACGAGGTTGACATCTTCGATGCTAGATGAGGAAGAGATAGATGTGCATTATTTTGAGAGAAGTTGAACAATACATGATTCCAATCGATAATATTCCATACAGCATATTTGGGCAACTTGAAAATAGAGCTCGCAATTTTCGAAAAGGTTTTCAGCCGTCTGCAAATATCGCTGACAGTCACACAAACCCCAAAACGCAGACACCTAAATCACAAAACGCATTTCCAAGCACAACTCAATAGTGTGTCGCATGACATTTTCACAATCTATATATGGCGTTGCAAGACGTGTTCAATAGCTTGCATGACGGAGGTCAGATGTTTCGTAAATGTCATAGAATTATGAATTCTTTTATTTGCTCGCCGTAAGCTCAGATGTATCTGCGCGAAGTATCCAAGAGGTGTCGAAAGAATCCTCGGGTCGACTGGGCAGTTTATTGAGAGGCGTGGTGGATGCAGCTGAAGTGTGTCGGAAGAAGCGGAAACATTGGTGCATCTGGCCCAGTAAAGCAAGAAAAGTCGAAGGCCACCCATCAATGACTGGCTCATTTCTCGAGAACATGCGACATGATTTCAGATTAGAAGAGACAATTCAGTGCATTTATTTCGATTCTCACAATGTTTCGAGCAATTATCCGAGCTCGAACCTTACTAAAGATTTCACAAAAACTGACGGTTATCCGAGTTCGTTTCTGATTTTCTCCTGAGCCTACAGGATATTTACCCAAATTTTCATCACCACCGTACCTGTGCAACGATGCACAGAGGTGAGGAAATCGTTTCTTATGAACACAGATCCAGGAAGTCATTGACGTTGATCTTTTCGGCAGTCGTTCATTTTGACTTGTTTTATATTGCAATCGATAGGTTATATCTTGCATCCGTCCTCGTCACCCCTTACCTTCCTTCCCTTCTCTCTCCCGAACATGACGTACATTGCATGCTCTCCCTGCTTAATGAGACTTAATTTGCTACGACGATTTAGGGCACCAAAGTCATTTTCTACGACGCACTAGAACAATTGTACATCCGATGTGTGTTCGGAAAAGGAGTCATTTGCGGCGAGAACTGTACTGAAATGGTTTTAAAAAAGCAGTAAATCCTTGGATTGAATCTCGCTCCTCCCTCTTATACCGTCGTATCCTCTTTTTAGGTTCACTCTGCCCTTTCGGAAACCGGAGCTGTGAAATGCTTTATGTTGATGTTTTCTGCAGTTCACTTCGATTATTTTCATTTTATTTAATGAAACCGAACATTAGCGAACTTTTACTGCGCATACCTCATATTACATATTCACAATTACCATTCCTGATAGTGATATCAGCATTCCATTTTTGCCTCAGCCAAGTCGTGCGCTTGCTCGTGACCCTTGAATGAGGTTATTTTTGAAAAGAGAAACTAAGTATGTGAACCTACTTGCAATAAGAATACTCTGATCCTTACTACTGGAAAGATCGCTTCTTTATAAGCACTTTGGCTTTGTCTGAAAGCTTTTCAACCAGCAAACATATCACAGTTAGTTCCCAGGCCAAGCGTGTATCTGAAAATCACAGGAACGCATTGCTTGGAGATTTTGTGGCTCATGTAGTAACTGGAAGTGTGGGAATAGAGCGCTAGCTTGTCTTAACCAGAATTCTTTGTTTCATGAAGCAAATATTGTGTAAGTGATGTGCTACTGCGATTAGAAGAGGCAGACACTTTCTAGTTACCAGCGGCGAACTTGTTTAGGGTGGACGCTCTAGACGAAAGGTAGAGCCGATTTCCTGGGTTGCGCTAAAGATAGCGAAATAAACGCAAGCAAACCTTTACAAAGCATTAGAAAGTTTCGCGTCGTGCAGTTTGACTCAAGTTTATGAAGTCGTATGTAAATAAAAGATTAAATTATGGCAGCTTGTAGGTGTTTCGAGAATGGCGAATGATCGTTCTGCGACGAAGGATATAGAAAAACTTGATGTTCTCGCGAAGACGTGAAAGCTGACTTTCCTCTGAGACGCCTTCAAAAACGTGCAACAGTTTTTACTGATAAGGATTCTGCTTTCAAGGCGATTAATGTGTCTTTGAGATTGAACAATAAGCTCCACTTCTGATGATGCATCCTCCTATCTCAACGAAGGAATTTCGCCCATGCCTTCGTACGCTTTGAATACATTCCATGAAAGAACTCTGTCATATATTGCGATCGCTTCTCAGTGAAAGGTAAGCCTTTGTATTTCCGTTGCTGAAGAAATCAGCGTCGCATTAGGCAAAAAAATCATTCTTCACTTGGTCTAACATCTTCATTTGTAAAGTACCGGAAGTTGCTGACAAGGATCCTCCTTTCAATTATTTCCTGACCAACAGGTTTCACAGTCACACTGAATGTTTTATGTCTGGCTGCTAAACAGTTTAGCAGATGGTCTTTTGCGTATATGACTGGATGTTAGAGTTTGCTGAGTGGATTCAAATAGAGGCGGTTTCATTCGGATTACTTATACGTCAGATTACTCTAAGGTATTTGTCATGGTTGCTCAAATTACAGAGTTGTGGTACTGTTGACTTTTCACTCAAATAGACCAAATACTTCCTTAGTGGTTGAAGTCTTATGACAAGATGCTCTTGAAACGAGGAAAGAGATGCGCTCTTATGACATCATTGATGACCTTAGCAAAACGTTTCATAGAATATTATCGACACTGCTTAAGTATAAAGACCTCACGTCTTTTTCGGGTACCATAACCATAGCGATCAATTCAGTACGATTACACAATACCTGACCTAGTGCAGAAATGAATTTGAAAGTTATCTGGGATTACAGTTCGTCGTTTTCTCTCTCCCCTTCCTCCGGTTTCCCCTTTTTAGGGAGCAAAATAAAACTTATGAATTAAATTAAAAAGTCGATAGAGAACTTCCTACAGGCCATACAACCTTTAGCAGTGTTGTGCAAGTCAGTATTTTTCAACGCTAGTGTTTGTGGTTTAGTTCAATGACATCTAAAATGGAGTGTCGAGCATGTGCACGCTAGTTGCTGACGATCGAAAGGTGTATCGATTATTTTGACATCCATCTTTAGAGACACTAGGTCGGTTCATCAGGAATAACGAACAATATGTTCATAAAAATAACAGGAAATGTATGGAACCACTAATCACTTCATCACAAGCAAAATACAGTTCTTTTCAAACAACTAAACAATTTCTTTACAGATGCAAGCTCTGTTCATCAAGAATAACAAAACGATGTTTTTACAAAAACCACAAGGAATGAATAGAATCATAAACCGCTTCATCACAATAAAAGTACAGTTCCTTACAAATAATAAAGTAGTTCATGAGCATGAAATCATCAGCGAAAACAAGTGCGATGAATTCTCGGGCTCAACATCTAGGACACGGAAATCAGTAGTACGGCACTAGAGACCATGATGAATATGATAGATAGGATGCGGCGGTGCGATAAATCCGAGATGTTAGTACGGATTGCATAGACGACCAGCTGCGTTTATCAGGCATGGGAAGGCGTCCGTTTTAGTCATTGCAGGAATAAAAACTCCGGGATATATGACTCGAAGTTTGCCCTCAACGTCCCCAGAATTGCCTTGTACTTCCTGCTGGCATGGCTTCACAATCCCTCAATGGTATTTGTGTGGACGCGCAAGGGTTCTCCGTTATGCACAACGGTGTGGGCAAAATGTCTGCTGTGGTTAACCTGAAGCGCTAAGAACAGGATGTATTCGCATACGTATTAGATGGAGGGCACCTTGGAAATCCTCCTTTGAAAGGTGCGTGATCGCACTTGCAGCAGTGATACCCAGTGCTTGAGTAGAAGCCCACAATGACTGGACAGCGTAAAGAGTGTTCAACGATCACAGACATCCATCGAAAGATGAACATAAGAAATAATTTGCTAACTTGCGAAAGGGAACGTTTGGGCGTGCTTTGCATTATTATGTTATTGCCGTTTTTGAACGCAGGAATTTCCTCATGTCACACCAGTTACGCGTTCAGCAAAGAGCTAAGACAACGTCCTAGCTTCCTATACCCACATCCGCACTCCGACACGTAGGAACCTATTCCTTTACTAGGGACAAGCACCACAAATTCGATTAAAGCGGGATGAGCGAAGCCAATAAAGAGAAATATCTTATAATGGGTATTGTATTGACCAGCCTTTTTGATGGGTGTGTAATATAGTAGTTTGTCCCCAAAGTTTCGTGAACAAACAATGCAAATAAACAAAAGTGAGAAAATCACTGTAAAAATTGAGCCTACGCTCCCTTGTTGTTCTCGACTGAACTGCGGCTCGCTTTCCGCTGTCTGCTTCAAGTTGACGCGTGGCGCTCCTGATCCACCGTCTTTGTCTCCTTTGACCACTGGTGTCGATCCAACCACGATCACCGCTGGAGTTGACGCTCCCGACCACTGAACTCCCGTTTGCGACCAGCCTTATTGTCGCTCCTCTCCAATTATTGACGCCGTCTCGCTCGCCAATGATCACCTTTTGGTTTCTTTCCGTTACCCAGGAATATACAATTCACATTGAGGTGGCTCTCCTCATAATACCAATATCAGAGTCTGTTGGTGCAGCCGACTTGTGCACCTCTCCACTGCTTACAATACCAATAACAGATTCTGCTGTGCAACCGACCTACGCACTTCTTCACTGCTGTGTGAACAAGACCTCAAACTTGGGTAATTAAACCTTTATTCGCATCTACAAACAATATACGCGACGAAGAAGCACTTGATTATCATAAGTGAACGTAATATGGTGGTAAATTGGAACATGATTAACTAAATTCATGTATAATTACAAGACTAGTACGAAATGCTACAATCCCTTAATAACAACTTTTACGATGTGTTCATGCTAACTTGGCGTCTTTATGCGCTTGTTGAAGACAAAGCGCTAACATGCCCTCTATGTGCCATTTGCACGTGCATTCCGCTTCCTGTGCAAAAACATATCTGAGTGACCCGTCAACAAGCTCAACTCCGCTTGTTCATTTGCCCTCATTCGATGTGCATGAACTTTTACAATCTATCCTAATCCCCAACTCGATGTACATATCAGCTTTTACGATCATCCTAATCCCCAACTTCGTTTTGCCTTGATTTCACCATCACACACTCACTTCTCAGCTTTATTTATAACATTCAAATCCATTTATTCGCGCGCAGTCGCGACAGGTATAACCAATCGCTCCGATTCCACTGTAAGCGGCCCACATGTCAGAGATGATCACAGTTCCCTTACGGACCCACCTGGAAATAAGCGTTTGCAAGGTTGCACTAGTCCTGTCTGGAACGACAAAGAGAACTGCGTTAGCAGTCTCTCGCTCCACTGCGCCGAACATCCAAGTGTGTTCTCGTACCTGAATCAGCGATTGCTGACACGTATGTGCAGTAGAAGAAATCGATGATACCAAAAGTAATACAAGAAGTCATCCGACCGCGGTGTACTTCGGCACCATAGAATGCGAAAAATACTGATGGCAAAAGCTGCAAAAAATCTTACCGAACCACGGCTGTATTCCGCTGCAGAACAGTGACTCGTCGACTTCTACCACCTTTCCCGGTCCACCGAGCGGTGCCCGTAATAACAAAGATTTAATTGCCCGCCGGACATGTGATAGAATCTCAAGAAGCATGAGGAATATAGCTTACAACTGCAGTCATATGCTCTGAAGCTTGAATAACGATGTGACGGCGACACTGCTACAGATGTACCACAAGCGCCAATAAGCATTAACGATAAAAAATGAAACCGAAAGAAGTATATGCTACGAAAAGGAAGTGTTACTCGCCTGTTTCCACTGCACGTAATCGCGGCAGATTTCGCGGATAAACATCTCCCAGTCAACGGCGGTGTGCTCCGCGATCCCCGTCGTGTAGCGAATATTATCCTGTGGTGCTCCCTGTGACCACAAAAACATTACTGCCAGGGTGGCAGAGATTGGTAGCCGCGATTTCTCGAAGACGCTGCCTCGTCGAATCCATAGCGCACAGCATCGCTTTGTGGACTTCTTCCGCACACGGCCATCCTCCGCACTGCTTGTCGCCGTAGACTTTGTGTAGCGCCACTAAAATAAATGAATTGCCGCAATGGGATCCCCAAATTGCATTGTGAAAGTGGCGTGAGATGTAACAATTATAGAACATGCAGGCATAGCCATGTGTACGTGGCGTTCATGACCGCATGAAGTGAAAGGAATGCATATTCTATAACCGAATAAACAAGTTTGAAATGTTACCTCGAAAGCATCGGCGCAATTACTTCTGCACAGTTTCGTGGCGTCGCGGCACTTCGGGCATCTCCGCTGGTTGGCAATTAATCTGCAAAAAGCGGCGAACTCAACTGCAGGCTCGGGGTTTCCAAACAACTGGGGCATATAAAGTAGGTTATGTCCATGAAGGACTGCTCCCGAAGTGATCACCATAGTAGATCGATAATAGTATAGCTGCTCATCGTGACGTTTAGACTGAAATGCACGTTGGAACGTCGAAACAGTGATAAAGAGGATTGGTTTGGTAGCAAGATGCGCTCATGTCACAGCGGTTATCAGTTTTTGGAAGCTTCTGATTAAGAAAATCTTCGCTTAACTTTCTTAGCATCGATTTTTCAGAAGTCCTGCCCGCCTCGCTTAACATGGTTTCGTTGGATGAAGGAATCTAAAGACGTTTGCCTCAGTACTAGTCCCTTTGATTCCATTTCCTCATGCGCCATTTCAACTCATGTCGTTACCTCTACAAATGTTTCACATTCGGAACTAAATTAGACAGTTCGTGATCGCTCGCATGTGATCATGCTCGCTTCGCAGCTGCTCAAATGTTTTCGCTTCAAGAGAGATAAATGAAAAAGCATTTGAAGAAAGGTTTGTTCTCGAATACTAATATATACTATTACATGAATGGAAAATAATAATAATAATCATTCTTTCAGAATGTCACATATTCCATATTAACAAATTTGCTAACAGGATTCATTACCTGTAATAATAACAAGACGTTGAATTTTTGAAGTGAACGCGAAGACGCACAAATAATGAATATTACAAATACACACATAGACAGTAGAATACTCTTTATTGCTTTATTCTCCTTCATTCTATACCTGTAATCTTACTGTACTTCGTATCCACCTCTGATCTTTATAGGTAATCGTCCACCCATAGATATCATAATCAGATACATCGACAACCACATCAATTGTTCAATGGTTGATTCTGCACAGCATTACTTAAGAAAATTCTATGAGTGGAAACATTTGCAACGGTCATCCTCGATATGTTAGCTTCGAATATCTACGAATACCGCAGTAGTAACAGCGGAAATAACTGTGTTTACAAAGGCTGATGAGGCTATGCAGTCAGCAGTGAATAAAAAACGACACAACTCTAAAAATACCGTGCAATTTGCGATCTGGCCATCTCCACCCTCGCTACTTACACCGCTCAGCCATTTCAGCTTGTATCATTTCTGCTTCCTCTACTTCCGTTCTGATTATTTATGAGGCAGCCAACTGTGCTCAAACGCTTTTATACGTTGAAATTTGTCTATAGAAAAAAAAGCAGTTGTGGTATGCTATAAAATAAATAAAATGGGGCTCATTTTTCTTCGTTCCTACGTTGGATAGATGGAACCAAGTTTATAAAACTTGTCACGTTTTTTGCAAATTTGTGCACATACTGAAAACGTAGGTTGGAAGGCTATGAGATGAAAATTTTTACCTGAAGGTTTCTACAATCGTTCGTCGAGCAGAGTGACGCATCATTGAGAAATGGTGCATTGTTTTTTAAATAATTATGCAATCAGTTGATAAGAAGGGCAGCGTTCGTATATTTGTAACAGTTAACATGAGGACGTTGGGTTCGAGGAAGTAGGCAATTGGGCTAGAAGTCCCTCCTTTTTTCTAGTCAGTCGGAAGTTAAGCAACAGTGAGATATCGGAAAGTCACACTGGCAAAGAAACGTTGTCATTGGTAATCGTATTCATTCACTGCTATGTCGAAAACAAACTGTTGATGACTACATACCAAAAGAATATCGGTTACCTTCCTTGAATCCCGATGATGCGTTATCGACGAAGTGGAAGCTATAACTTGTCTGTCGAGATTTTGCTGGAGCACAAATGAATAAACGAAAATATCTTTAATGTTGTTAGCGTTCCAAGCGGAAATGTATTATCTGCCTTCCCGCGCCCCCCACACCCTCCCCCCCTCCCCCCCCCCCCCCCCCCCCCCACCCCCCCCCCCCCCCCCCCCCCCCCCCCCCATTCACCATGGGTAGTCGTGGAGGAGGGTTCTTGTGCAGCCGTAAAACGTCTTCCAGCTTAGATGTATGCATAGCGGAGTCTGAAGCCTCGACTTCATTCCACCCACATTTTTGTGCCATGTGTCAGTCGTCATTTAATAAGCTAGAGAAAATTCTGATAGCTGTATTGAAGCTCTATTGAACATTCTTTGCATTTTTCAATGAAGCATCGTTGGATAATGCGTTGTAATAGGAAGCTATGTATAAGCATGGAAACAAATAAGCAGGCAAGGTAGGTGGGCAAAGTAGATTCAAGCAAAATAGACAGATATATGTAAGAAAGCAACCATGCTAGACACCTTAAAAGTCATACGAATAGAAGCAGCAATGAAACTTTATAGGCATCCAATATATCTGGACAAAGGTCTGTTTGAGGGGAACAAAACCACTTCTGCTGAGGACGATGCTGACTTCTAAATTGGGTATAAAATATTTTACGCATTGCCAGCTCAAGCCTTTGCTATATGTTTTGATAATACCACCGATAAAAAACTTTAGTACACGGCGGGAACGCCCTAGAGGGAATGTCCCAAACGAGTTGTTGACGGATGAGAGACACAAGTGACTGAATCTTAATTGGCTGCAACGGTGGCCGATGCGTAAGTGAAGGGGTATAAATCAAGCAGTCATAGTTCCACGGAATACGTAGCTATGCTTCTGTTTACGGAGGTTTATGGAAAAGGAGAGGGAAAGACGAGATAGTCATCCAATGATGTCAACACAGACTGATGTCCAAGCACATTGAGAACTATAGAACGCCTATAATTTCTACATCGATTTATCTACATGGCAACCCTACGGCAACAGAAGTGGAAATGGAGTGGTATAGAAGAATGAAGATGAGATGGGCATGAAAAAACACCGTGAAATCGCTGATCATTTTCGGATCTTTTTCACCAAATTGCTTTCAAAACAAAAGTAAAAACTCAACGATTATGACAGAAACTGTGAAGGAAGATGTTTACAGTGCATTTTTTAGATCCTAAATGAAAGTGAGTTCCCCAATTAAGAAGTAACTTTCAAACAGTACCCTTACAAAATCTGTCAACAATTTTGTATCATAGTCTCGAATTTCACCCGAAGGAACTCTAAAGTTTCGAGACGATAACTTTTTATCGAGTGTGACAACTAGGTGTGATCGGGGAATAATTCATGAAACGCCATGCTTGTGTAACACTCTTGAAAGTGTTCAGCAGTTCTAATACTGTTGACAAGATGGGAGGAGGGGAACGAGATGAGAGACCATCACACTTACTCACTGTACTCGAGAATCGGACGACGGTAAATAACACGTGCATCGCGATAACGCTACACGCGTCCTCAACAATCCTTACACCTGCCACGGCTCATTGCCTATACTTGTAACATTCGCTGTGTTTGCACGGCCCGATCTGGAATGTGTGAGGGAAACCTCGATTCGCGTTGCCGACAGGTTTTAGTGGTATTTCGGCAGCGTGAGATGACCTTGATGTGCGACTCGTCTTACTGTGTGCATCCCATTCAGAAAATCCCAGGTCTTCTCGACACGAGCACGTATCAGAACGGATGAGGTCTCTTCACCTGTTTTACTATCAACTTTTTAAATTTTTGCTCACTTTCTAAGAAACACACTTCAAAGACCTCATTTTCCCGAACTCATGTACCCAGTCGATTAAGACATTGACCCGACTTTGAGATATGAACTGTTCAGTTTCACTTCAGCGCAAAACCGCGCTAATGTCGCGGAAATCGGCCAAACCTGGTATTTTCACCCTTGTTCTCATTTGCCTTTTCGAAACCCCCGCCCCTTGCCCCCTCATGCGAACATGTTGAGACACAGTGAAAGCAACTTCACTGCAATTTGTCCCGTACGCTACACCTAACTCGTTGCAAGGTTCGGGTGGCCATCGATTCTCCGATTCTTGCCATAGCTCTTCCTCCAAACCATGTCGCTCTTGACTAAAAATTATCTGTCCGCACCGCAACAACACCGCCTTATGATGGAACTCCATTTTTCTTTCGAAATTCCCCGCCGCCTTTATGAGCAAATCGTTCGCAGCTTTTTTGTCACCCTCTTGGCCAAACGCAGTAAGATAACGCTTTTCCCCTAACGAAGAGTTCCTCTGAAATATACCACATGTATCGCACTGTGAAAAACGATGAGGATAAATAAACGAGTTTATTGGTAGTTTTGTTTTAATTACATGAATGCATAGAATCGCTGTAAACGAAACATTTCAAGAAAGGCAATATAGCGATAACAGCAATCAACAGTCTTCGTTAAGTGAAATCTAAAGTGAGAGAGAGCATTGTGGAGTTTTCCAATGATCACTTATGGCCCTCCACATCAACAGTACCACTGAATTTCAAATAATTTGCCTTCTAAAACACCTCACGTCTCTCCCTAAAAGTTTTAGAAATATCCCTTATGGATTTCATCCCACATTCAACACTTCAGCATAGATCACCAGTCATATAGCTATTCGGAGATCACATTGAGCAGCACCGCTCTTCGATCAATCCGCCAAAATGCTGCAGTGAAATCTAGTACGTCACAGTCGATCCTCACAGGTTCTCAATAAGAACCACTCATACCGAAAACAACTATTACACTCATTTCGGATTATCTTCGGTCAATTATCCCCCGATTCAAAGCGATCGTTTCAATTTGCAGCAACGACCAAACCGGGCTTAATCCATAGTGCAACATGACCTCAGATGCGAAAAGAATCAGTCTCAGAACGTCCTCAATTCCCCAAACTAGTAAAGCCCACTTACTGAACAGCAGCCGTTCTAGCCTTCGACCCTCGAATTCTTTCTATGAAAACCTGAACACCTACTACATCATATACTATTGAGGCTGCATCAACCCAATACTTGAGAATACTAGCACGATTCACATCCGCTCAACACCTCTGCATATCATTCGCATAAACACTTTTCTTAAGATCACGTAGATTATGCAATCTTCTTATAGTTGTCGAAAGCCACCCACAGTTTCACGGGACTCTCTCCCACTAGGCCAAATAACCCGTCTCAACTAATCAGCTCGTGAACGATATGGGAAATCACCTCTTCTCACTGCTTTAGCGTTCTTCGACGGAATGCTTAACCAAGACTTGTGAGAACACCTGCTGCACTCGTGTGGGCTTAGTAGCTCAATGAACACCCGTGTTTTTTGTATGTACGTCCTCTAACGTCACCAGATGATCGGTCATTCCCTATGCGATCATCAACCAGACGCTGACGCTTCCAATCTGCCTTTCGTTTTGAATCCTTTAAAGTGAACGGATGCCATTAAACTCCTCAACGAACGCTGGGCGTGGATCTTTCAACTATGATATACTACTTTCAAAGACCAACCGACTACACACACATCCGCACCTAAATGGACGGTTTCATTGACAAGCAAACATTGCTCACGTACAGAGTAGCTTTCCTTTGTGAATAACCGAAATTTTGAAAACTGGTTATTGTTAGAAATTATAACAACAACGAAGCGCACAGAAGAAACACATCTGCAGCAATAATCAGTATCCACAAACTAAAGATTCCTATATAATACTTTGGCAGAAATGCGCGCAAACAACGACCTCGGCCACCCACAAACATTAAAATCATACCCAACAACTTCTCACTGCACCGCGACCCAACAGTTTCTACCCTGGATAGAATATAACGATACCGAAGAGTGTCTTAGTGACACTCTTAAAAAAGATTCAATACATTTTTTACTTCATTTCCTCAAAAACCTTAACAGCTCCCTCCACTAAACCTACCAGTGAATTCTCCTACCTCATTCCACACATTTCAGAACAAAGAAATTCCCTCAGCCAGAAAAACGAAACTTCCCACTCTCTACCCATAAGCTGTTAGAAACGATGACGCTTTCCTTTTGGAAAATCCTGGCACACTCATCGCACAGATGGAATATTTCCCATATCTACGTGAACACGCCATCCCTAACAAACGGAAATATAAGCATCAAATCTACGAAAAGCCGGAAACGGAGCTACGATGTACATTACTATGGAGATGAAAGTGTGGCCGATGACGGACCAAAGCCGCATCAATTCCGCACAAACAATCAAACCAAACGGCGCGCACAACAGAACGAATATGTGTGCATTTCCACAGCTTAAAACGTATAAAACGTGTTAAAAAACAATGTGAAAAATCACATAAAACAATATGGAAGAAACAATAAACAACCGAAGTACAGAAAATAATAAGAATGTGTGCCACCTTTTAGGAAAAGCAATCTTCCGCGAGAATGAAAAAAGGCGAAGCATGGCGTTTAGCACCTTCCCATTCCATGGACCAACGACTCCACAGTAGCTACCCGCTTGTAACAGGCGAGATTGTCGATAGGGACCTAAGAACGCCCAAATGCGGCGAAAGTTCGCAAAATGAGCAATTCGAGAATACTGAATCCAAATTTCACAAAAACTTTTAGGTCGTCAGATTGAATTTCTTTTTTCCTCTTTCTCCAACTTCCAGGAATGGGAAAACCACGAGTGAACCAAATGCAACAAGAACTGGACCCAGAATCTCCGAAGACTCAACCTACTAAATTTTGCTGCACCCTCAACACACTTGGGCTCCCCACTCGGCTGTCTCCTCTTTTCAAACCTTACCAAGCAATTCACAGAGACAACGCCAAGCAATCCACAGAGAACGGCTGCACATTCATCAACATGGCCGATTAACGAAGTAAAAAAAGATCACCGGGAGGGGAGGGGGGGAGGGGGAGGGAGGAGGAAGCAAGCGCAGATAACAGCATAAGAATGAACAAGGGAGGTGGGGCAAAACAGAAAAACAATAATGAAAGCATTTGGAATAAGGGCGGAAGCGACTGCTCGCATTCTTAAAGGCGTGTGGTACGGTGGAAGTATTTGCACGCAGCAAGCAACAGAGGTAAGTATCCAAATAGACTCATTACTGACACCCGCATCACAAATAATTGACCACCTAGAAGCCGAGACGAGCGTCTTTTTACATACGAAACTCACATTCAGCGAGCTTCATGTTCTCTATGAAAATGCATCCAGTACCTAAGTTATTAATGTATATATGTGCAAGCTTACAGCTTTAACCTACAACCTCAACGCAAGAAATGAGGGGTTCATTTTATGCAAACGAAAACCAAAGCGATAACTGCGGTCGTTTGCAATTCCGAAAAAAATTCTCCCTCGATATGGCTTGCAAGAAAATTTCTGAGAAATTCTTCGGAAACTAACTTCTGAGAAAGAATTCAAAACTACGTATGCTTCTGGTATCATATAAAAACTCGAAATACAACGCAGTGGGATCGAAGTTGCGAACGGTGTATAGCATCTACAATCAAGTACGCCAATGCGGAGGTTGAATAAAAGCCCCACCCTCGCGATACTCAAGGATGCAGCCGACGCTATCCCTCATCCGTCAACCCACAACAAGACCGCTCGTCTCGGATAAACAATGCGCCTCCCCCACCAAGACACATGAACAGAACTAGTCATCCTCGGGTTCGACTGCGTCGATGTCAATGCGACACATCGGGCACTTCTTGTTGTAAATGAGCCAGCGGTCGATGCACCCCGTATGAAAATAGTGAGTACAAGGCAGTACACGTACCGACTCCCCGATCTCGAAGTTCATCAGACAAACCTAAAAGCGTTACATCAGTTAACCTTTACACAGAAACTATTAACCGCATTTGACCTGGTGGATTTGAATATTTCGCATTATCCATTAACAATGTTGTGTGGGCTTCTTCAGGACCAATTTGGCTTCGTTACATGGCTTCTTCCGTGCAATTTTAACGCCCATTTTGAGGCAGTGAGAGCAGCAGAAAGCGAACGATTAGGAAACAAAACAATTTCAACTGTTCTCACCGTGCAACGATCACTCTCGGTTTCCGGCATAGCGCTATCGCGCACATAGCTTCTCGCAGTAGTTAACTTAGCAATTTGCTCTAGCGACGCGCCGATAGGAGGAGGATCGTTGGACGTATGAGGATTGTCAGCCATTGCCCCGTTCACTTCGCCGTGCAGCAGAGCCTGCAAACTCTCTCTCATACTCACCGAAGTTATCGAATCCTAGTAATTCCATGTTTCCTTTGGTGAGATAAAGACTAGACAACGGTCCTATCGATCCAACTGAGCAGTCACAGCATTGATCGAAGAGAATAAAAAGTAGATTGGTGGAACATATAGCTCTGACCCAACAACCATCAGAGTCACATTCCCTCACATAAAGCAACCGCTTATCCAATAAATTAAAACCCTCATAGATTACGGAAAACAAGCGACTTACGCACCCCATAAAGTTTGGCCTAACAATCGACTTCGAAGTAAACAGCCAGACGCTGCATACTGTTTCATAATGGATGCCGACAGCGTAGTAAAATGTCATTTAAGATACGACACCCTAAGAATATAGTAAGGAACTGGCAATGTCAGGCAAGAGGAATCAAAAACAGAATCGATACAGGTTAGGTGAAGCGATGAAAAGCAAGTAATACCATTGAAAGTTCGAAGAGCGGAGTAGCATAACCACTGATAGATAGGCGTGAAGGACCAGCAGCGCGGCGGCCGACCACATCCGCTGCTACAAGACTGTCTGCAGACATGTGGTGACGCCGATACCAAGCGGTGTTCGCCTGACGCTGGCTCTCCATCTGCGCCATACGTGACGAAAGGAGATCGTTATGCGTAGGATTGATATTTACCCGAAGTCTGTGACATCAACAACATTTAATGTTTCAGGCTCATTACTTGAAACAAGATAAATACGCCATTATCAATGGTATCTGTTTCCTAACATCTCAGTAAAGCAGGTCGAGATAGAGCTGTTCATTGCTTAAGCCGACAACCTATAAAGGTGCATATTCCAAGCATCATCTGGTAGAAAAGAAAAGCAACAGGCAAGACTTTGCTCTGTGAGCTTCACCTTTCAAATAGAAAAAGGTTTATACAAGCGTTAACATGGCATACAGTGCGAAACAGTATTAAGGTGGGAGCTTTTCAGGTTAGAGCATTTCTGAAAACCACCTTCTAAAGTGATCAAGTGCGAACATCAAATTTCATGTATTTTTTCAAGGAAGGAAAGTAAATCCCATGTATCAAAAGAAGGATAAGGGCAAAAGTGATCAAATTTTGGCCATGTAACGACGTGCAATATTCAAATGCGTAACCAAAACATTTAGCCACTATCCTCCACTTCTACCAACGATACATGCACTCTTTCCTCAAAACTTCGGCACTTTATACGTTCTCACCTCAAGTGCCAAATATCTTCACCATGTCCGAAACAGATGGCTCATTTTGAAAAATTGAACGCAACGCAATTCCTTCCTTTTCCGTTTCCAGAAATGTTTCCGATGGTACGTTTAAAACGACCTGCAGCCTACCCCTGTGCTATGGGCTGCTCCTGCGATGCTGTACGCCGCTTTTATTTATTTATTTTTTCTATTTTTACACATAACAACATTCAGCGCTTCTAGAAATCTTCATCAGCAAGTCATACTAAGGCAACGTTACATTCAAGCATACGTATGTGTGCCCTACGCCCAGTATCTTTAACTCAGAAATCGCTGAAATCTACGAATACCGTTAGGTACAATTTACACCACAGAATTAATGAACCTCTACGTATTTGAATTTAAAGCTTGATCCGTTTACTATGAAGAAATTATAAACATTTGAGGACGCTAAAAATTTTGTATACATATTGAAGCCAACTGAGTTGCACTAGTCGTCCACTAGAGCAAGGATCTGTTTCAGATCTGGTTGAAATTTAAACACCTTATTACGCTTGTCCTAATATTTCAGGATCATTTACGATGCCAATTAGCCCAACGCTTGGAATTGCAGATTTTTCACTGCCTCTTTGACACTTCTGCTTACATATTTTTATCGATCTCAATGCCACCTTTCGGCGATTCTATGTGGAACCACGGTCTAATCCTTCGAATAAGCGAAGATGGGGAGAAAGAAAAAATAGGATGGTTCATGACTGCTTTTGTTTCTGCAACTTATATTGGGCTCACTTCCTCGCTACATGGACAAGTGATGAATAGTAGTGAAAACGTCTTGTGAAAAGGCAGAAGGGGAAGCGATGACATATTTGCGAAACTGCTCAAAAAGGAATCAGAGGACAAATCAAAAATGCAAATTCACGCAGTCTGATATCTAAGTCCTCTTAGTGCTCACAGTGCATATGACAGGATTGCTCATGAACATTTTACATAGGTTTCTGTGATCTTAACATCCATTAAAGATCACAACATACTTAACCAGATTTCTAATAACGTTTCAGACTATAATTCAGTTCTAATGTGAATGCTAGAAAACGTCGCTATGGTCGAACTCAGTCGAATGTCTATGTAAAACTAGTTATGGGAAAATCCGCGATTTCCTGAGTTACTCTCTACTCTTAATCTATGCGCCTGTCCATTCAAAAGAAAAGAAGCTATAGCACTATCGCAATGCACGAGATCAACTCAACTCATGCGCGAAGTGACATTAACGGATTCAAGAACGCGCACTGCAAGATGGCCGCATCTTATAACTTAGCCTGGCCACAAATACACAGCAAATGCCCCTGCATCCCCTCTCTAGCTGGCTCGTTCGTTTCCCAGAAAATACGTTCTGAGTAAATAAAAATTAAACACCATACAAGAATTTCAGATGTTAATGCTGATAGTAGTGAAAGAAGGTCTCTTAGCGAAAAACCACAGAAATCGCATTTTGAAAAGGCGACAGCTCAAAGCTTGAAACTTTTACGGTTACCCCACATTCCATCTTCGAATGAGGAGACAACCAACTGTTGAAATTGAAAACTGGAAATTATCGTTCGCCACTGACTGTTGATGTTTAATTACATAAACAATGCAAATTATTCAATTACTTCAAGATATTTTCAAACGTTTAACTGAAATAAGAAGCAAATACAACCAACCCGCGCCCTGACAATATGGATGACTCAGTATTTTGACGACGAGAACGAGAAACAGTGTTCTGACGACCTCGCTGGCGATCGCGAGTGCCCCGCCTGACAGCACCCCTCATACTACGACGAATGCCTCTTGTCGACTCCGTGGGATGCGGCGGTCTTCCTTCGTCCTCATCGCTTAATGGCATCCTTTCAAGCAAAAAAATATAACATACAACGAAAATTTTAAAGAAAGACTTAATAAAACAATCGCTAATTCTTTTCTAAATTTCTGCACCATGAATTTCATAGTGTGCCGGCGAACAGGGATCATCTGAATCTTAAGGTTCATTGTTGTGAAATACGTTCCACCCTATTAGTACTTACGCATTCCGAAAGACGTTAGAAGACCTGCACAAATATATTCTTAGTTTCTTCTACGCAAATGAATGTTCGTGACGCATCCTCACTGACCCTGCGATAGCATATATCAGCGATAAATTCAAAACTAGCTCTAATGAGCGCCTTCTCGGCCATAAGAATGGAGACAAGTGATGCATGTAGCCCTTCTTCGTTCATCCTTCAAACACCTACCGACCTTTTACCTTTACGCGAATAGCAGAGGATCTGGGAAACGATAGAATTTTTGGTGGTCACAATTCCCACGTAACTTCGCAAAAGTTTAAAAGTCCTCTAAATACCCTGGCAGGATGGCACCGGAAAACGACGAATTCCGGATAGATCACAAAGTTAGCCTGATAGATCAAAAAAGTAGCCTACCTATCAGACTTTGAATGCCACATAGTTTGTTAAGTGTTTCAATTTCCACTGCCGACACTTAACTATTACGTAGCAGTGTGGCAATCTCACAATAGAGCGATTCCTGTGGATCTTAAGATGTGTGAGTACCGGACCACAGATAAGACAACTACCTCCACGCTGGATAACTCAGCAAGAAATCAAGGGCGTAAAAGATGATATTTACGTGTTAGCAGCCAAAAAAACTGTCACTTCACATCAGCCTTTTAATCTCATAAAACGGGACTCAGTGTTATGCGACTCCTTCAAATGCAAGCTTCGCAGTTAGTGCACGAATTAAGAGGGAAAAGCAAATGCACTGTGTTGTGATTTACATGGCTTGACTAATTTTTTTGGATGTAGGTCAGTAAACTGCAGCTTTTAACGAAAACCCACACTCAACCAACATCCCACAGCATGTGTTAAAACATACCGATCACGATGCAAGATGATGATGGAAGAGTTAGGAATCTCCACAAAAGAGTCAGCAGATTCCTCACTATGAGTGGATGCGGATCGTTCCCTTCTAGGAGACGTAATGAAAGACCTCGGGCCATCATCCCTGCTGGACGTAACTTGGCCTGAAGGGCGTGTGGCCGGACGCTTATTTCGCATTGCTGCAGAGCGCAACGGCGGAGCGTCCAGAGTGGGCGGCAAAGCGGGCATCTGCAAACATACGACGTCAACCTAAGATGTGTAAATCGTGATGAAGGCTATCAAAGTAACTAGATCTGACTGCACCATCAGGAAATGTCTTCTCCTGCATGCATGGGAAGACATTACCAAAGCAACTAGGGGAAGACGGCCAAATGATCAGCGAAGATCACACGCAGCGACGTGCCCCTAACCAGCCGGCGGTCACGACTCCGCCCAATCACTAAAATCCCTCCACTAAGCTCGCTTAGTCACGACTTTTCATGTGCGATAGATGTCGTGCTTTCCTTTTCAGCTTGCTCTAGCAACAAGTTCCTAAACATTGTGGAGTTCAGGCCACAACACGTCCATTCCCTTCTCTTCCTTGGCTCAAGAAAATTAGAAAACTCGAAAGCTAAGAGTTTCTAATGAGGACTTTGCAGTGTAATTGCCCTACGTAGCGGTGAAAGCGGTACTTAGAGGCATTAGGAGAAACAATCAAGTCAAGAAAGTGCGTAAAAATTTTCACTTCCGTTTAAATCCAAAACCCCAAACAAACTTCGCTAAACAACCTAACATCTTAATTGAGGAGAAAAAAGCGTCATCACAAAACACATTTGTAGAAACTTTGTTGCAGGCACATGACTTTTTTTTTTTTGCAAGGCATTAAGATCCACTCCTCGCTTCATCAAAGAATTATAAGGTGTAAATGGTGCCCGGTTTTTCTTAAGAGAGATGAATGCACTCTCACTCGTGTGACTACACTTAAGCTGATCAAAATCCACGAGATAAATAAAATCCAGATGCCACAATAAAGCACTTTGTTATGTCACTGATACTCGGTCACTGAAACTGAAGCCTCGAAGTTGACCAGTGGATCCGAACACAAATCTCATAGTGAAATGCGAATCACGACCTATTCACGTACCACTTATACGAAGACATCGTGTTGCAACAACACCTTGCAGTCGACAGCATGGTGTAAGCTATCGTTAAAACGTTTCCCCCCCCCCCCAACCCACTTCGCGCTTCGTATTTCAGTCTCATATTCTTCCCTTACACTGACATCGATTTTTCACAGCCGGCCTCCCATCCCCGCAGAAAAAAATCATTGGTGGGGGAGAGGGGAGGGAGGGGGCAGAAGGGAGGTGGGAGGGAGAAAGAGAAAGAAGTAAGCGTAAAACGACCTCGTGAGCTACCATAATCATAACCCATCCCCAGACCTACGTTTCGACAAGTGCTAACGAGACAAAATGTGCGCCTCTGCCCAGCGGCTGAACCAAAAAACCCCGTTTGAGTTGAGTCGATGAGCACCAACAAATTGTTTAGAAGGACGAGACAATCGGAGTCACACACTGCACAGGGAAAGAACAGCAGACGCGAAGTGAAACCTCAGCAGTGGTCGCAGTCGAAGATGTGGGCTGATCGGTGGGTCCATTTGAGTTGTTTGTTTGATTTTGATTGTTCTGTTCAATACTGTTTGTGGTTTGATTGTTGCTTGCGATTTGATCGTTGCTTGTGCTTTGATTGGTACTCGTGATCTGATTGCTGTCCGTGACCTGATTCGACGTGCCAACAGATGAAGTGTAGACTGAGGGCGGCGGAGGTGGTGGAACCGCTCCTTAAATCCATACGTAAACTTCCACAGAAACACAGAAATACGTTAAATCAAAAGGCCATTTGCAGCTCCGAAGGCATCAACAACATCGGCAATAATAATATGACCATCTAGTGTTCGTATTTGAACTGTAACTGACCAACGCGACTCACCTAAGCGAGTGATCATGCTAGCTACCAGTGGAAGTACAAACAACGAACGAAACGTAATGCAATTCGTCTCATTCAATAAAGCTCTTCATGATATTTCTCGAAAATATAAAACGCTACTTAAAAAATCTAACCGCCATAAAGCAACTTCCATAAAAATCGAGAGATAACACATTATAGTAAAATTCTACTTATGCCAATGCTAGTTCGAGTGTCATGAACAATTCATAGCCTTATGAACAAAAAACCATTGGTTGGGACCACAGGCCCGAAGTGGAATCATCCGACCAATTTCTACGACAGTCAAAGAACGATGCTAAACCACGTTATCTTATTGCCACTCTGCGTGCAGCATATATTATAGGAGCATTATAATCCAAATGCTACTGAAAAAAGCTCTTCGACACAACAGGAAACTCAAACGTGGAATGTTCTAGGCTATGTTTCATATCATATCTAAATATACAGTTGTCACAAACTTGAACAACAAATTTAAAGAGCTGAAATTCCCAAGGAATAGGAACTGCAACACGCAAGAAGGCCTGAAGAGAGTGGACAGTTCAGAAGAAGGTCTACAGTGCAGTTTTGATAAACACTCCTCTTGGTTTCCACCTGTTGCTTTTTTTCCGCTGAATGTGTGGCAGCAAAGGAAAGTAGAGCAAAAAACGCCGGAGCAACGGGGTTCAGCCGTGATGCTAATTTATAGATATGTTCTACACGAATATGCTGCTTTGTAGCAAACCAATAGCGAACGACTGTAATGAAGCACAAGCAAACGTAACGGAACTACACACCAGGTAGATGGTATTAAGAAAGCTGGGCAGAAGGCATCGTGGACTTACATATGGTACTTTCACGTCATATACCCGCCTCAACGCATTGATAAGCTCTTTCCATTCTTCTGATCGCACAGAATTGTGATCACAGCAGATGACCGGGTCAAAGAAGTCCGACTACTGCTCCATTTCTCAACCGGACATAGACAATAACTCACTCCCCTCTCTCCAAAAACAAAATTTCAAATTTACTATCTGAATTACTTGAATTTCTACAGAAATCTTCGCATTTTCGACAGGGGCTCTGCGAATGGAATGGTTCTGCAGGAAAGCTCTGTAGGAGGCGGAGGGAAGGTGGATAGTAGGTTTTATGTCCATTTGTATTCTATCAGCAGCTACCATCGCAGCATCCCACTGAGATCAACCTGGTCCATGTGTACTCCTACTTCAAGGGGAAGAAGCTGTCTCAAAGGTATGAAAAATACTGACCGGTACGGCAACGTTCATACACCTTACAACTCAAGGCAACAGTAATATAGAAAAATTATGACCGAAGCTGCAACATTTATGTTCTCTCCAAGGTAACAAACGTTCGCCAAAACTCATTCTACACTACATCAATTTGCGCGTCCAAAAAAAAAGCGTTAAAATTTCGTTTTATTCCCTCTGTGCTCTATTTTGCAGCATCTACCCCAACGAGATAACCATTTTCACTTGAAGAAAGCTCAATCGGAGGAACACATTTTCGACATTTCCCTCCATAAGTTTCATTGGTTGTTTGCAGGGAATATTTTTGCGTGCTTTTCGGTAGACTGCGGCGGGAAGATGAACGACGACGCTGAGGCAGAGGGAGGAGTGCAAAACCGCGCCAAGACTTTTGAAACTTGACATGTGCTTATTCCATTCAATTTGACCGGTCAGAGGAAGCATGGAAAATTGACGACAGTCTAGTAGGTGCACAGATTTGGAAAAGAAGGCAGTGGACGTGAAAAGAGGTGTCCTGAGCGCAAACGCAAAAATGTATCACATCTATCCAGCTAAACAGAAACGCACTGTATAGAAACGGAAATATGCAGACAGGCAGAGAAAGTCGCCTATATTACCCAACATAGAGATCCCCCTCCCAAATGTGCACATCAAAAATTCTGAAAATACATACCGCTTGTGGGCAAAGGGATTTGCGCGTTGCTCATTGGATGCTGGTGCATAAGGTAGTGCGAAGCGTACATCTGCTGACACATAGCTGGAATTGATTCTGCCCTCGCTAGGCAGCCACATGGAGCAGGCATCGGCGCACCCGTCGCAAAGTAAGCGTTCATTCGAGGAAGTACCATATGCGACATACCAGAAGAAGGCATTAGAGTAGGCGTGTTGACGACGGGTGGCATTTGGACGCTGCCAAACGCAAGAGATTGTGACATGGCATTTGACGATGAGGATGACCCTGCGGTGTACGGTGAACCTGTCATGTACGGATACATAGGCATCGGCAGTGCTGGTAGCTGGTATGGACTGTGTCCGTAGTAGTTGTTCATCGCTTGCAGGCGAACTGCGTTAGCCATTTGAAAATAAGCCTCGTGAGGCTCAACAATATCAACCTAAAAATATACAAGATTGACTGCATAAACCACTCCCATGACCCCCATTTCAATCTTAGAGTCCAAAAAAGAGGACTTTTTTGGAAAGGAAGTAAAGAGCTGCGATACAGCTGCCGCGAATAATGCTGTGAAGCTGCTGCATGTCCAAGAAAGCTGATGGAACTTGCACACTGAATTAAAAACTCAGTGTAACCGCGACGGGATCGTTTGACGGTTTGATGCAGAGAGATCATCTCCTTGCGGAGAACGAAATGTGGGAGATTCAAGCTTTAATCCACATTATGAAATAAACCATTACATCAACACTCAAGCAGGTCAGATGATTTCTGAATTTTATCAAGAAGGGATAAGCATGCAAAAACAAAAAAAAAACATTCAAGAGGCGCTTCGTTCGAAAAGACAAATGTTTGGCGATTCGTGCGAGTAATAGCATTAGTATGGGTACGAACGCATTAGTAAGTATGCCTTATTATTTCTGGATTATCAATGAAATTGGTTGGCTCGATAAGCCGAAATGCAAAACCGCATATTGTGTCAACTGCTATAGTAAGTTCTCCAGCTCGATCACCACTACAACCACATGCAAATTCGAAAGCAGATACGTTGCATCTGCATTCAAAGTGTTAGAGACTCCAAGAAATGCAATAAAAGCTCCGCATAAAAACTCACATCGACACGCACCACATTAACAGTAATACCTCACATCCAAATTTCACCTTTCGGGACATGATCAACTCTTTAACTCTGCTGACGGCAAATCACTACTCTGCGCATTCGCTGATAACAGCGTTTAAAACAAACTTAGCAATACTTACTGCTCGATGCGTAGGTTCTCCGTGTGGAGACGTGTGATCCCCGTACGAACCTACAGTTTCTCCGTTAGGGCGCGTGGGTACCTTGTACGGATACGCGGCCTCTTGACGCCGATACGTGGGCTCAAAGTACAGGTACGCGGTTCCCTCGTGCGAATATGTGGGTTCCTCGTACGAATACGCATTTTCTTGGTGCGGACACATGGGCTCCCAGCACGGGTTCGCAGTTACTTCGTGCGGACACATGGGTCCCCCGTACGGACACACGGTTTCTCCTTGCGAGTACGACTGTCTCCAGTACGGACAGACGGTCACTCCGTGCGGATACAATCGCCTCCTGTACGGGCACACACTTCCGCCGCGCGGACATACGTGTCCCCAGTACGGATGGTCAGTTTGTCCGCTACAACAAACGCACTGCCCACAAGGATGCACGCATCCTCCACAACAACATGCGGGCCCCCCGTGCCGACTCATATGTGGAACTTGCCCCCGATAACTGCCGCAGCCCACCCCCTGACAAACCAACCACGAAACCAAGCACTAGCTGGAATGACAACAAACCACAAACCTGCTGGAAATGTTACAGGGTTTAGCCTTTATTCACCCGTCTCTGCATCTCTGCTCTTTTTTTTTGCTGTCCGTCGCCTGAGTTAATATTTCAGCCTTCGAAAAAGCACAAAAAATCTAAATTTCAGTATGCCAGCAAAGCGCATCATTACGTCTAGAACCACTCCTTAAACTTCTACACTACCTCTTTTACTTACTACTAAATCAGTGATGCGATTATTGGTTGCTATCTTTTTCTCTGACCCTGAAAACGGGTGAATTATTTCTAACTACTCGCGAAATACCGTTTCGCCAAGAGCCGCTTGCAAACTTTACTGGATAGCCTTTGACTATTGAAGCTTCATATCTGCAGCTACAAACACTAAACTCCATCTTCCACGATTAGATTGCAACGTGAGTCGAAACAAATAAAATCCTCCCCCCCCCCCCCCCCCCCCCCCCCCCATCATTTGCGAAACGAGAGCGCAAAAATTGGAAATTTCATCACCGACCTTAACTGTAGCGCATGCGATTCGGTCGACATTCACATACAACCGCAACTGCTCAACCGTATCCACTGGGATTGTATTCGGCAAAGTGTTGAGGACTAGTTTGTTGCGGAAGGTGATTTCTGATTGAAGAGAGAAAAGATAAATTCGGGAATTGCTCTCCTCCCCTCGAAGACGCTCCTATAAGGGGGTGATAGACTAGGCCAATCAATGGCGCAAATTATATTAGCCAAATTTCATAGCTAAGGCTGCAGGTGCCTCCTGGCCGAAGCTCGCAGACAGGCACATATTGATAAGAAGTTGTCGTGACGCGCTTTACAGTTGAAAATTTGCAAAGAGCAAAAAGAAACGCAAACATACATCCATTACGAATTTGTAGTGATACATGCAGCAGTGTGTCATGAATTCATTAAGACATGAAGGCAACGTCAGTACGTGCATTTGGTGAAGCTCAAAAAGGAATACGTCGACTAGCACAACTACTTTTGCAGTGAAAACATTTATAAAACACACGGATCGTTTAAAACACTTGCTTGCCAGATCAACGACAGTGATGAAATCTTGTATGAGAACAACGAAAAGATATAATTTTATAACAACTCTTTTAGCGGCTTTTTAAACAACCAAGTGAAAAAAAAAGAGAAACTGATTTCATATGGTTATTGGAGCTTACATGCATACCCTAAAAACATTTGAGCAATCACTACCGTTAGCACTTTTCCACTAATAAAACTGAGTTGAAGATTTATTCACCTTAAGCTCAAAGAATCTTGCCTACTTAATTTATTGAAAAACCACTGGTAGAGGGGATATGCACAACCGCGGCGATAAGCGCTTTTCGACCTGTGATATCAGATTTGGAAATAATCAACGAGCAACGGTCGATAATCGAAACGAGTGTACAGTTCAATTGCAACGCTCTCTTCGTATTGATTAACGTGCCTTGATCATAAAAAATGCCACTCAAAGCAGCAAATTTCACGCCTCTACGCTATGACTTTACTCAGTAACTAGCAAACTAAAAAAAAACTGATGAAGATGAAGCGAAAAGCAAATTTCTTGTTGATGCAAACGTACTGAACGCCAAGTTCCATAACCCTAGATTGCAACTTCTAATCTATCAGCTGAGGAGTTCATAAGCGCTGATATGCCCTAGGATCCTTTCTCGTTATCGCAGGCTAGTGACTAAGAGTCAGGAGACTCCATCCTGAACCATCTCCGTCACATAGCCACTGCCATTACAAGCCTCTCTCGCTTCGATGCCTGTTCCCCTCCGAGGATGAATAAACATCCGGTTAGGACCACCATCTTTCGCCTCTTATTGTATAGCCAGGTGCCCCTGACCATCCTAGCAGTGCAAAGAAAGGCCGACCTTGAGACTTCGATGAGTTTCACTGCATCTTCCCCCTTGAGGCCTAGCGATGTTTCACAACAGGTAGTTGCTTGCCGCAGACACCTACCACTACTGGTCAAAGTCCACCTCTGTTCCATGTGCTGCCATCATGCCACCCAGGAGGTTAGCACCGACGAGAAGGCGAGAAGGGGGGGGGGAGGGGGGGTAAGACAGGCATGTTTCTTCTGTCAACTTCATCGAACTGATGGTGTACCTGTTGATCTTGAGGTCTTGTTGTCGGATGAGCCCGCCTGCATGGGCTACCGGGACCTCAAATTGCCCGTCTCGATTAATACTGCAGTATCCGGCTTTCGATGCTTGACTGGGGCCTTAGTTGTTTTAGTGGGGGGTAAAGAAAATCAGATAATTGAAACTCTTTGCGATTCTCTGGAAGAAAATCGAGTCATAAAACCTTTTCAAAGTATTCAGAAAATGCGGCATATTTGCCCATCGATATGATTCAAACAGCAGGTGCTGTCTATAACCATTCACATTTAATCGATAGGTTAGTGTAAAATATTAAGCAGGTGTTTAGAGCCTAACATGATATCAATCTTTGGATTCGGTTCGTACTATTCTACTACGTAAAAGAGCTGTTTTTTTTTGCGTCTGGAGAAAATGGTGAATTACTGTGTGCTGATTTATCATTCATGTGGTCGGTGGCCCATTTCATTATAGTGCCATCTAAATTTCCTAATTAATTGAGACTTCGTTGAGTGTGATTAAACACATGAAGCAAATTTGCATATTTCTACACTCAACTCAAGCTCTTACCAACTCCACGTCATTTTGACCAACCCTTGCCTTATAGATTTTAAAAATGCTCTCAAATGCGTAATTTTCCTGTTAGCGTTGATTTGCAAATTGAATTGCCTCTCAACCTGCTGAGTTATTCTTAAATAATACGCCGATCTCATTTACATTTAGCATGAAGCCCTACGCAAATTCACTCATGCGCCTCGTTCGACAGGCTTTTTTGGCCTATTGGTGATTAAAGCAACCTACCTGAATTCTTCACTTCAACCCCAAAAAAATTTTCATTGTTGATATAAATAAATTAAATCAAGTGATATGTATATATATATATATATATATATTTGCTCTCGCTTTACTTTTTTAATATGTAGATATATATCACTGACGTTCGAAATGTGCCTAAATCAAACGACGCTAACGCCTCATACTGCTCTACCTAATTCAAGATAGTACGTTGGATAATTACAGAAAACAACTTCTTCGAGTGCAACACATATCCAATGGGCATTCCCATTCGAGAGTTCCTATGGAGCCAACATTGAAATGAACATAGAAATATCCTCAAATACGATAACTATTGCAATATGAAATTTACAAAAAAATGACATCTATCTACAAATAAAAATGTATACTCTGCTGAAACTATAATAGCGCACACTTTCGTACCATTACAAAAGAAAAATACATGGTTTCCACTTTCAAAGGATGTGAGCTTTTAAATGTTAATCTTCACAATCACAGAAACCGTGCTCATAGCGCTGGGATCTCATGGCGCAACTGTCTCATGGCTCACAATGTCTTTATAACTTGTACGAGTACTTGAATGTCTTTATAACTTGTACGAGTACATTTTGCGTGCGGATTTGCTTTATACCATCTCGAGGTGGCGTCTCAGGTAAATCCCTCACAGAGATGAAAGTCTCTCGGAATGCGGAAAATTTCGAGAAGAACACGGACAAAATGGGGATTCTATGCTCGACACTAGAAAATCAACGCATAAAAAATCGTAACAGCAATTATCGAGATGTTTGCTCTGGTTCGAGGAGGGCGGCCTTTGTCTTGTAGGCAGAGGGTAAGTGTGTCGCAATGAACTGAGAGTTCATTCTCATAAGGCAACTCGAAATGAACCTGCCGATCGCTAGAATAATGCGCAATCGCTACTGTGCAGGTTGTGTTGTTTGATGAAACACATTTATTCTTTCAACATTTCGTTGCAAGTGTGTAACCTCGATGAAGCAAAAGCTGATAAGTTGTCTGCCAGCAGATGTCGATAAAACGAGACTCACCACACAACAGTTCATCCTACGCTCCTCCACAAAGAGATATAAGAAGGGTTCGTAACCAGTGAACACTATTTTTCTCTCTTTCAACATTAATGAACAACAGGGGTGATGCGTTTCTTATTATTATCATAAGACTACAACGTTCCTTATTTTCTATTCTAGCCAGCTTCTGCTCGATGAAGCACTACAGGCAGCCAATGTATTGCTTGTACGATAATTCAGGCACACTGAAATTTATTTGCGGTAGTAGATTATAGTAAGCATTTCCAGGTAGGAATGTATTCTATGCATTCATAAAAAAATCCATACTCCTATTTTACTACATACATTGTAAATGCAAATATATTAGGTTATGAAGAATTATTTCAAAATATTGCATGTTTGTCGCAATGCGAAATACCTGTTTTATTTCGAATATATGTAAGTAAGCAATTTTCCTTTTCATCATCGTTTCATTTTGACAGAGCAAGCTTGTGCCTGCTCTCTAAAAAGTGGCTCAAACTTCAGTTCACGCTACTCATACTTTTCTTCATCAGTTTGAACAGGGACATTCTGCAGCATGAAAGCATCGAAGCATCTGCACAAAACCAGTGAGTAGATGCAGTGGGAGACCTACAACCAGAAACAAAAAAAGAAGCAACACAGTATTTGAGTGGCAATCCTAAATAAAAATTCCAAGATGTTAGCACTCTACCCTCAACAACTAAGAGCATCTCGCCCAGAAAACTGAACAACTGCATTATTCACTTGAAGAATTTTCCTTTTGGAAAACAACGTGAGGCCACATATGCCAAAAAGATCAGGCTGGCTTTGCTTAAACTCAGCTAAGGAATTCTATTATATTCGCCATACAATCCGAGTTTGGCATCCTCGGATTACCATCTTCCAAGATTACTCAACAACATATACATATAGTTTAATGTTCTATCAATACATCTTTTAATAATAAAGTGCCAATACATTGTTCAAATGGATGTTCTAAAGAATAAACATCTACAGCCGAACCATAAATTGGCGACCCATTCTAAGCTATCTTTGTGTCACGCCCTGAGCAGCAAAGCTTAATTTTATTGGTCTCTTAAGCAACAAATCCAGAAAACTGCAGCTGATTATAGTGTGCCCCACTGAAGTGTTTGTATATGCCTGTCTGTCTGGTAGTTTCAACTCGTGAACAGTGGAACTTCTAATGATATTGTTCAGCGAGCACCACCTCCTACCTGTATAACTCCTTTCCGATTCATCACTGTTTGCAGAATTTAATGGCATACAATAACGGCATTAAAAAAAGCAAATATACGTTTCTTTGTAACTGATCGGATATCGCTGAAGACAAAATTGAGAAACTCCACACCAATCATCTGTGCAGGAGAAAGTACAAGAAATTTCACCTATGCAGGAGAAAGTACAAGTGTACAGGAGAAAAATCTCAGCTTGCAGAGAAGATATTACGCCGCGATCTGCCTCATCTTTCTACTTGTTTTTGCATTTTGAAACATTTCTGCTGATGCATACTTGTTGAAATTCATGGAAATCATAGATTCACTTCGAATCAGACCTTGACGATATATGAAATTAGTGTCTAATCCTGAGTTAGCACGTTCCAAAAACTATTTCTTCGTGTGTGGTATCAACTGAACACGCTGCAAGCATTATACGATGTGCCAAATGATTCTTATGTTTTCCAATGTTTTAATCTGTTACCAAGCGCTCAGTGCAACCGCTTCTATTTTTGCGGCTTTATTTCCAGCTTTCACAAATGCCTATGCTTTGTATGATTGCTGAGCCGACTTCCAAAAAAACTCGCTTGTTATGCTTCGAGATTAGAGCGACAGGCTATGAATCCGACTATACGCAGATTCATTCTTTCTTCTTTAGCACAAATGCAGAGACGTATCAGATGAGCTCTCACTAAGCGCACTGCTGCAACTCGCTAAACTGACGAACAAATCTCGCAAACTAGCAACAAATCATCGGATATATAGAATGATGCCTTCACTTCTTAGCTGCTTATATTGCTTGCAAGTTCCTCACAAAAAACAATGTGGTGGCAGATGTGGAATAAAAATTTTGGCATCTTTAAATGACTACAGCTCCTTTCGAAGCTGGAAGAATGAATGAAGTAAACTATCCTTATTTTAATGAAAAAGAAAGCGACCTGCGCAATTAATCATCGGCCGGCACAAACCGCAAAGCGAAGGTAACAGTGAGACGATAAAATATAAAACAATTTAAGAAGGGCCTGATATGAACGAGCACTTATGCATCGGATGTAATAACTCAGTAATAACAGAACAGTAAATGATACCTGAACAGTTAACGCTGCGCAATTTTGAGGGACCGGATACCTTAGAAAGACTGAATGAATTTAGCCTGTGAGTGAACAAGATTCAAGCTGTTGCCTGCTCGACTTTAGGAATGTGTTCCACATGCGCACAACACAAAATGCAAAAGAACTGATAGCGACGTTTTGGAAACCTCAGCTTCCACTCTAGTTGCAAAGAATGTCGCCTCAAGTACGCTGTAACCAGCGCGAATGACAACATGCAATCAGTAGAGATGCTCGAAAGATTGTTTACAATTCGACAGCAAAAGTGAAGGTCATATTTAGTACTTCTGGCAAGAATAAATTCCAGAAAAAAGATGCTTTTGCCAGTATCAAGGACGAAATGCACTTGGAAATGATTTGCTAAGCGCTACTCAGTTGCGTGTTTTCGACCTATTTAATGTTTGTGATATAATCGGGGTGTGATGTTCAAGAATGCTCAATATTCAAATACTCAACTACAATATTCAAGAACCGGCCAGCAACATGAAACAAAAGTCTGCTTGAAGTGCTCAAAAGGGCTTGTATTGCAGGATGCAATTTCTGACTTCCGAAGCTCGAAATCTGTAGACAATGCTCGTGACAGTTTAAATCCTGTCCCATAGAAATATTAAGGAAAAGAATAACATCCTTAGACGACAACAAGGTATTATGCAGCCGGATAGCGCACTGATGTACAAAATTAGTATGTAAAACATCGCACTTTTCAGCAGAACTGCTTAGTTGCCAGGCTCACCACGGCCAATTCTCTAAAGATAGCATATCAATGCACAGTTCATGATAATCAATCACGAATTCCGTAGTTTTTCAGTACAGGTGCTAGGAATGTTTCTAACCGCCGCCATATGCTACTCCAATTGTCGCACAGAATTAACCAAGTTGCGAGAACTCGAACTGCATTGCAACACATCTCAAACAATTAGATCTAGGAGGTAGGGGTCGAAGAAAGTGGGTGAGCAAACGCGGTCGCATAAATTTTTGGTATGAGACCGATGTGCGCGATGGTGTTGCCATGAATCCTTAAGCTCCAGCCCAGTCTTGATGTTCCAAGATTAATCTTTAAAATGTTGCAGAGTCTACAGGATAAGAGAGTAATTTTAAGGATGTCTTAGAAATAATACTCGCTGCGAAAGTCCACCCTCCATTCACAAAAAATTAGTGAGTTGTTGCTCGCAGCACATAAGGTGACTCAAAACGTAATTACTGCGGGCGAGGAAGCAAGAACATCGACCACATGAACTCCCCCTTAGTGGCATCCTTAGAGGACAACAAAACCTTGACGCTTTTAAGAAATTCGGCTCCTTATTATAGCCAGCACCTTACTGGAGATGAATTTTTCCAGCAGCACGCGGTACACATATTTTTTGAAGCCCATGTACGCCTTTCAGGCATCTGCGGCACAAAGAGTCAGTGAACACGCATGTCTTGCCAATGCGGCAAAGCAGTCCCTTCACAACCTCGTACAGATTCCTCGTTTACTCTCGGATTCCACCAAGGAGCTCAACAACCGTCCCGATTTCCCTCTACTCCTTTTCTTCGAAATCTTTCGCATCCTCGAGCCTTTCTCCCCTGTCTCTATGGTCTTTGATGATGCCGATCTGTCCGTCTCTTCTTGACCACAAACCTGTTCTTTCGCCTCACTCAGACAAGATACAAAGTATTGGCGTCAGACAAACTTTCTCCGACGGAAGCAATGAAGAAGCAAATTGACATACCAAAGTAAGCACTGGCAATACCTAGACAGCTAGTGTAATACTGTAGTGTGCACCACGCGGTCGAAGTGAAGGAAGTTAGAGAACAATGACGTGCCGTTAGCATTACTCTGCCATACTCTTTTTTATTTGGAAAACCTCTGATCACCATAGTTAACAGGAATCATTAAAAGGAAATGATACATTGAAAACGAAATTTATTGAGGAAATAATGACGTTCGTAATCACCCTCAGCACAGAAATCCTCTGCTAAAAATGAGAGGCTGCAGAGTTCGGTTTCTGATAGAAATAAATCGCCAATTTTCTCACAATTTGATTTTAACAAGTTATATTGCGCGAGAGTGGAACGCGAGATGGATATACGATGATCGGAATTAAAGTGGTAAGGCATACAACGAATTTCTATAAGCAGCTCCATTCAATTCTCAAGTCCATCAGGGTAACGTTTTGTCTTAGAACGCCTCTTCTTATCACTAGCGTAGGCCAATCGTCCAACAACACGATGAATTAACAGTTTCTACACTGAGTGACTCAGCTAAGATATGTATCTAAATTTCGAAAAGTTCTTGAGTATAAATCGAGAAAAATTTAATGAAAATATTTAGCAAAGACAAGAATTACGTGTTGTTGCTTATACGACTGACCACATAAAACTTACTTCGAAGGTGAAATACACTAGGCATTTAACAGTGAATATGCGCGAGCAAATAGCTCATTTCTTTGTTTTGTTGAATGACGCTGACGATTCGAATAAAGGCAAACAAAGCAATACATGCGGGACGAGGTATTCAAGCAATAAGAGCAATAACTCCGACGCTAATCATCTAATTATTACACTTAACATTAAACAGAAGATCTAACATGGGCAGGACGACGGTAGAATAGTTGCTTGTTTTAAACCTAATTGACGAAGTGGCTAAGGAGGCTACGCGGCATGTAAAACATGCGGGTTCAGCACCTCCCAAATCCATCTCAACAAATCGGTGCTGCCTGCATAGCACTCACTAGTTGCGCTCAAGCTGTCTTCTTTATTGCCAGGTTTATATTCTTACGGAGCAGCAAAGTATGTTTCTAATGGTAGGAAATGCCAGCTGCTGATACTGCATCTTCCAAAGGATAATCATCAAGAATGCCGGAGTCAGCCTTCTCCCCAACAGCAGCGAATCATCCGGAAATGGGACACCGGAAAACTGAAGCATGTTGCAGCAAAGCACTCATACAGCATGACGTCAAGAGGTATAACGAAGAGAGAACAAGATGAGCTCACTGCAGTACACAGGAGGGAGTAGAGGGACAAATGAATAAAAGCTACGCAAGCCGTGCTTGAAGGATGAATGAATAGTATTTGGTTTTAATAACTTACAATGTGGCGTTGGCTAACGAAACCACCAGAAGAATCGGCAACTGCAAGTATTGTTGGGGCCACGTCCTCGGCAGTAGCCATCGGTGGCCACTGGGCGATCTGCTGCTTGCTCGTACGCGTCCTCAGTGCGTCAACTCCACCGAGCCCCACTATCGATCGATGCATATTGCATCGCTGTCTGCGTTCACTCAGCGGCTCGCGCTATCTCCGTTTGCGATGTGATGTAGCGCAGAGTGGTGTCTCTAGCAAAGGGGGTGCTGAATTTCACCGAATTCGAGGAAACCAACCCTTCAAGGCAGTGCTATTCTTGAGTTGTGAGATCTGGATACCCGCATGAAGCCCTAATATCGTATCCAACGCTCTCTTCGTTAGGTTTCATCACATCATACCAGTAATACAACCACCGCCAATCTCTGTAATCGTGTTCTCTTATCGTACAAGAAGCCCAGCAATGTACGGCTGCTGGAATACGTAGCTAGTGCTGTGTGAATTTGTGAGGTTACAACACAGATATATAAGGATTTGTAATATATGACGCGTGCTAGCACTCTTCATTTCAGGCGTAAACGTATCGAACCAACCTACAAATGGATACTCATCGCATCAGCTAAAAAAATCTGGGACCAGCCGTTGTTCGACCTGATTAGAAATACAAATTAGTGATGTACAGCATTTATCGGCTATCTGCGGATCATGATCACTTCCAAACTGTTGCAAACTGCCCATCTCAGGAATCAAAAGTGAAAAAAAAGCACGGTGGGAGGAGGGAGGAAGGAAGAGAAGTGGTGCATGAATGCATTACTTTTTCATGGAATAATAAATAGATTAGATAAGCAAACACATTTCAAAAATCGAATTCATTCATCACGATGTGCACTCGTTTTATGCACTTACTAAAGTGTACTTGCTATTTTAAGTAGCGTTTACAAATTAACTGTCTTTACTGCACTTTCACAGATATATTAGGCAACGAACAGAAAACACTTTCTTTCTGCCAACTTTAAAGCAGTCAGAAATTATACTGTAACCCGTGAGCACGAACACCACTCAGCCAATACGGTCTGAGAATGCACTTCGTGCTGAGAGCACCTTTCACTAATTTTTCTGCTACATCATTCGTTTATACAGTACTGTTGTTGAACTCGATCGAGCATAAGAACTTGAAAAGGTTCTTTAGATGAAGTTAATGTTGCAACAGATGGAGTAATTGCTATTATGAAATTAGCGTGACTACCCTAAGCATGAAAGAGAAGATAGCGAATCAACCAGAACCTTATAATGGCTAAAACAACCGGCAAACCGCAATTCAACGAGAAAGAAGAAAAGAGTGAAGCGCAAACCATCTGGCATCAACTCACGAGGCATGAACAGTGATCAACTGAGAAACAGTGATCAGCTGTAAGCATGCTGCATAGAGGTGCTACATTGCAAACCTTTTCTATTGGAAGTTCATACAGTCGATCAATTTGATATTTTTGCGCGAATAGTTGAATTTATGAAACACCGTTTCAGGGAAATTTCTATGGCTTAGTACGTCTAGGGCATAAAGAAACTAGATATGGTACGGAACAGCGTAGTCTTGTCTAAGAAATAGTGAGTATTAGAGAAGTACAATAAAAAAATATGCCATGCGTTGTACCTGAGTGTTAAACACCGCATCAAATGCAACTATTAGAAAAAAAATCACGTATTTGAGTGATTTACTGGCCAATTAGGTGGTTTGAAACTGTCACCTGTGACTATTTAATGAGAGAAAATTTGCTGAGTGGTTTAGGTTTGGGATTTTGGGTGCAAAACGCCTAGGTTTGGGAATTTAGGCGGTGCGTGACCGCTGCAGAGTTCTCATTTTCTGACGCTTTTGGGAATTTAGGTTTATCTGGAACATTACAATGAGTTCTCATCATGCATGTGCAAGTAGGCGTGTGCGCACACTCCTCCGTCTGTTCGGGAGTTTCAACTCCGAAACCACAGAAGCTAGAGATATAAAGTCTCACCAGTAGAATCTAAACCATAAGATCGCGCTCTTCTTTGCAACACTTCCACGTCTTTTCGTTTTCATAAAAGTAATTAATGGTAGAATGGGTCATAAAACCTCCATGTTGAATTTATTCAGCTATAAGTCGAGAGCTGGTCAAAAACTACTTTATGATATAGGATTTCTGAACCGGTCGTTTCATATGAAAAACGCTTTATCAAGGTTTTTTAGGGTAGGCTGAAATTTTTAGAGTGGAGTGCATATCATCCCATCCTTCATTACACTATTTTTCCAATTAGTTTTTCTTATGCACTACCTATGATATCTCAATATTTTCGTTGTTATCGTTCTCACAAAAAAGTAAAGCCAATTTTATGATGAACTTTCTTTATGTATCCTTACATTGGGTTTCGAGCACCACAATGTTTTTTACCGCGCATTTATCGTTCCCTTCATTAAGCATATCGAGTTGATGTCATCAGTCATCATTTTTTCCCAATCCTGAACGTTTTTCCATACTTTTTCTTGCAAACTTCTGAAAGAGTGCACTCGATAACGTCTTATTTC
The DNA here is from genome assembly GCA_006503575.1 of Baylisascaris schroederi. Classification (NCBI taxonomy): domain Eukaryota; kingdom Metazoa; phylum Nematoda; class Chromadorea; order Rhabditida; family Ascarididae; genus Baylisascaris; species Baylisascaris schroederi. Next base: position 466,431 of record QEWY01003491.1, read on the forward strand.
ATTTCTGATCTCTAATCTTCTTTCATAATTTCTTTCATTCCATATGATTCATTCCATAACTTTTTCCATTCTAAACCAGACAGGCATTCCATAACTTCTAAAGAACTGAAACACAATGTGGGCAACGCACAAGATACCTTAGGACGTATGCAGGAAGTATAATAGAGGCATCAACTTACCGGCAAAAGTATGAGCACAATGCTGAACTGAAAATCCCAGTAAAATGACGGCTTTAACCATGTTGAGTGGCAGCGACATGAAGACGTGTCATGAAGACTCACAAGACACGATGTTGCACCATCCAACAAGTCGTCGCGGCATCCACAAACAACGAATGACGAAATGCTCTCATGCGCTTTTCAGCTATGCAAAACTCAATCGAAAAAATTTGCCTTTAGGATTGATTGTGAAGCACTTCTTTGATAGGGTCTGTCTTACTAGCCCCGTAGCGGGGAAAAATGAGCATCCAATGAACGAAGCGAAGCGACGAATCAAAAACTCTTAAGGTAAAGGAAACGAGGTGAACAGCTTATGCTAGTCAGCAGTGTCTGGTTCTCGCCTCGTTCGATAAAATGTTCTCTTATTGCACAAGTTAACGAATGTGCGAACATTTATTGAAAAAGAAAACAACTGCATAACAAGATAAACGATTTACAACATCTCAGCAAAGCAGTTAAACAATTCTGAGCACCCAATATGATTTAGTTTGACAATCACCATACCTCCCACCTTCAACAAAGGATACTGGTGTGCGGAACGCTCTTAAGCTATCGAAACAACGGCTCCGCTCTGTTTATGACAGATATGCGGAACTGCATATTAACTTAACAGCCAAACCATCGTCAACAACAGTGAACGGGGCAGGTAGCACGCTAGAGAACGTGCTTCATAAATGCGCGCATGATTATGGGCAATTCGAAGAAACAAAACTTCTACACAAAATTTGAAGAAAACAAGAATTCGCGCCGAATATTTGTGAAGAATATTACAAAGCACGCCAAATCAAGCGAATGAAAATCGAACTGATTGAGGAACGTATGCAACACTTGGCTGAAACAATTGAACAATTGGAGAAACGCTAATAGTGTAAGCGCACAACGAAATGACGACCAGAGAGGCAAGCAAATCGCAGTGGTAGAAAACAAGTGGAATAAATCAATGAATCCACTTGGCGAGCCATTAAACCACAAAAAAATGTAGGCAAAAAATATTTTTTTGAATGTTTCAACACCTCAAAATTTGATCAAAAATCGTTGAAGAGGCAACAAAATATGACTATTAATCCGAGTGTGAAAAGCGAAACACTGCTTTAGAAAAAAAAGATCTCCGAAAAATAATAGTGCATAATAAGATCGAGAGATGCCAGTGCGAGATTACGCTCAATCAGAACTGACAGAAAATAAAAATGGCAAGATCAGAGACCGATTTTACCCTTCGTTACTTTTTTCAACTCAACACTTTAACCGCTCCTATTTACGTCTTCTCTAATATTATGCCTAATTCCCGGACTCTGTCGAAAAAATCCTCACGCACGAGGTGAACCGAAACAAACAAAATAAATCTTACTAAATACCAGTATAGCAACTAGGTCTCTACCCCATGTTCAACCCCAGGTTCGAAAACAGTGCAACGGAGTGAGATGCCCTTAACTGCAAAAAAGAGACCTCGAAGAATATGAAAAAATTCATTTCTTCGACTTCAACACTCTTATTCCACTTAGCTCAATTTAATTCACCGCCTGAAAACGAATTCGCATACCTCCCCGGTCGACGCATTTTTGTCGAAAAATCTCACTTACTTCTCTGAAGCTGAAGCAACAGACATGAACCCAAGCAATTAACCAATTTACGATAGAATTTGGATTCAGTGCACAGTTAAGATCACAAGCATTTCACCGCTCCTCCGTTATCCGCATACTAGATATTCTGACTATTTGCTTCTATCGTATCGGCCAAATGTAATGTTCTGATCGAACGTTTTCCACACAACTCTAACCCTCGATTTGATACCGATAAAACAAACTCATTTTTTCTTCATTTTGGCAAGCACTTTGTAATAAAACGTTATATAATTAAAGAGCTCATCAAGCAGCTTATTTCGAATATAACGACAACATTGATGCAACAAAACATGTACCATCGCTTAAGGCGCTTAAATATCCAACTAGAAAATTGATAAGCGCCAAATGCTTTAAAACCGTATGGTGACAGCAAGAATACTAATAAAAGAGCTGTAGAGATATACATCATTCAAGAGATAGCAACTGCAGGCTGAATGAGCAACGCTAACCACCTGAACACATCGTACAGCATCCAATAAATTGTGCTCATTGCGACAATGCAAAAGCATACCCAGTCCACCCAACCGATCATCTACCAACGAGTTTGTCTTTGCCTAACCAAAAGATGCTCCATCTATTCAATTTTTTAGCACATTAAAACCTTTCCGTTAAGAAACATAGACAATTTCAACAAATTACAAGCAATGCACTGTAATTTCCAATGGCGCTATTGGACAGACAGTACTATTCGTTGAGAGGACAAACATGCGAAGTGAACGCTGCTGACAATGTGTGGCCAAAGACAAACATTTACAACATTATGAGCAGCCAATTAATGAAGGCAATGCTCGCACGACATCACCATGTCGTACGCAGAGACCGTCAACAAATACATCAACATTCTGCATAAGTTCAGTGCTCCACCTACTCCGACACACAGACACACGACGACAAAATACTACCACACTCCCATGCGCACATTCAGGTTATCCCCACTTGTGCCTGTGTTATAATGCATATAAATGAATGTACCCCTCATCCCAATCCACAGAGTGCTAACCTCTTCGTCAGGAAGGAGTACTAGTGTGCATCCCATCGGGCGCTACAATTATTATTACTAGATTAGAAGCTGACTAAGATCGCCTGACATAGCTCTTATCAGTTTTAACCGATCCAACAATGATGCGAGAACAGATGTGCCTTTCTTGATGGCATCCCACATTCTAATCTTTTGCACCTTACAGTTAGTGAAGACCCCCGAAACAATGACTCCTCGCTGTGAATAACTCACCTGAGCATAAAACAGTGACGGTGAACAACAATAGGCTCCAAGATACAGTGAAATAACGCATTGACGCTTCCTTCCTTACAACACCTACCAAAATACATCTGAGGCTGGCTACACCCCTTCCAGCAACTACAACTTCATAATTAGTTTCGCTTTCTTCAATAGCATCTTCCTCTATCATCTCAAAAGTGACACCATACATGAGCAACCCATGCCCTCCTATCCGGCTGCGAGAATGCGCTGCAAATCCAACGGTTTCTCTATGATCAGAATTGGGGAAAAAAACTTGAAGGATTTTGGCACGGAAGCGCAAAACTTTCTGCCTTGTTCCGATGTTCCGTTGTGCTACTAAGAAATGACAAAACGGCAATAGTAAATAGAGTGCGCGATATATTTTTCCACTCAAAAACCTGTGCTGTGTAAGTCGCCGAAAACATCAAACTGTGAGTTCCGGATATTACTTAAATCAATTTACCGGAAATCAGCGGAAAAGCAAACAACCCACGACAACCCCATGTATTCAATTGGTTTCGCGATATTTCATAAGAACACTACCCTCACTTGAAAACTTCTCAACACTACACAAATTCTTCAAAATCAAGAAAAGAAAAAGGCGAAACACATTGAGATGTATGCCAATACGTACATAATCAGTTTCATGAAACGCCCATTAATAATAAAACACTCCCATCTTAGATTCAGCTAATTCAACGACTGTCTACGAAGACCTTTCTGCCCAAGTAAAGAGTGACCAGCCCATGAAGAAGTATGCAAATTTTGCGACATACTCAGATATGCACACTTCCTGTATAATTTTTGATGAAGTTCATCGGTCAACGTGAAACCTAATTTGGGGTAATCTTACCAATATAACTCAAACCTGTAAATTCCGTAACCTTGACTTCAGTGACTCCCGAGACAGCAAGCACTCATAAACACGCACAGAGTTTGCTACGTTCCGGTTTGGCGAATGGAAATTTGCAAAAATCACATACGAAGGAACAAAAGCAATTATTTGACAGCGCTGCGCTTTTTGTGAAGCCCGAATTCAAAAATCTTAATACCCGCTAAGAAGTTCTGCGACAACAGCGCCGAAAAAACAAAAAAAAAGAAAAGCCAACAACTTTCCCACGAATTTTACGAAAAAGACCTGCAAAACCCCGATTTTTGGTCGGGGGATGAGGGAAAGAGTGTGTCCGCATATTCAAAAATCAACATCAAGTCTCTTACTAATATTCCAGTTGACTTTCGCATTAAAACACAAAGTCGTCAACGCGTACTTCCCAATACTGCCAACAAATGGAAAAGCCTTGCCCATGTGAGTGCCACAATGAAGAAATATAGATGCAAAATGGGATCAATCCTGTTAATCAAAACATTACCCCATAAAGTGTAAATATTATGGAGTAAATAAGCTAACGGAAGGCATACTCGTCGACAGATAGACACATCACCAATTGGCGAATGATAAATGACCAAGCGATGTTACTCTCTATGGGAAACGAGAGTGTCAGCAGCAAACGAGATGCTCATTTAAGGAAATGCGCTATGATTATAGCACATATGACAATGTGGCAATTGCAAAACAAAAATGAGACATGCAGTGAGAAATAACACCGGGCATTATACTGCCCCAATCATTGTTGACTCAACGTACATCCATGCCCACGAACTCGCTTCACTTGGGCTGGAACGTTTGCGGCGCAAAAAGACCTGAAAACAAATTTGTATTGCCTCACAAGAATGCAGACAACTGCAGAAGGGGATACCGAAAATACGACTCTTCACCTTAAACAAAAGCAGAATTGGGCGCAGCTAAACGATGAAATGAATTTTCCATTGACCAAACACTTTCTGCGAGCAACAGGAACTGCAACAAACCTATTTAACGCAAAATGGTAGGATTTTGAGCTAATTCTTCATGTAAAAGAAACAAGAATACTGATCGCTTAAAAAATGCATTTTGAAACCTAGAGTCTAAAAACAGTATGTAAATGGTGTGGGTGATATAATTTCATCATAGCCATTGCTAGCTGCCACTTGTTATTCCATCGTTTACTTTTTTAAATCAAGCTCGACGGTCGATGGTTGAACTGGACTTTGCTAATATTTCAGTCTAGGCGCTTTCAGAGTAGTTTTTTGTTAGTACTTATTTTAAAAGCAGGCGGAAAACCGAAGCACTAGCGAAAAATGTAGCATGGAGACTAGCAAAACTCGAATTTAACTTCGTTTGGATTTTTTAGAAGTACCTGGATTTCAGTTGTTGAGAAGTGATACTATTAAAGGTCGCATTTACCCTTTCAAAAATAAGGGCAGAATAAACTTTGAGAGAGCTGGAAAGTTCTAATAAGCGTACGAAATAGAGAAAAACATCACTGGTAATGTGCGAAACAAAAAAAGCACAATAGGCTAATGATGAAGACGCATTACTGAAAGTCTAGCAGGAGTAAAAAGATCGCTTAAACAGGTAACACTTGTTGGGCAATATCCGTAATAATATATTAGGCTACGGCATCAAAGACACTCACCAAAGTTGGCAGGAGCCATGCCAGCCTGCATGGCGACCAAAGCCTGCTCGTAGGCCTGCTGCGCCATAGCTGCATTTGCTGGAGGCATCATAGGGAAACCACCAGCGAAACGCATCTGCGACATATATTGCTGCATCTGCTGCTGTTGCTGCATTTGAGCCAAATAATGTGCCTTAAAGAAACATGGTGACATCCTCCAAATTAAACTCTATCAACAGTCGATTTTCTACTTCTCGAATACGCCTCACAGAAAATGCCCAAACTCGATGCTTGACAGCTCAGAAGATAATAAATGGAACTTGCAAATTTCAATGCACAAGATAGTCATACCTGCTGCTGGTGCTGCTGCTGTTGCATAAGTGCGGCGGCAACATTTGGACCTCTGTCGGGCCCACCTTGCAAGCCAGGTGGTTGCTGACCAACAAGGAATGTGACCGGTCGTGACGGTGGCGTCTGGCTCGACGCTGCAACTGTTGACTGCTGTGACGCACTTTTAATACCCATGCCGCTACTCGTGCCTGCCACTGCAGACGCATCTGCAAATCCATACTGCTAACAGTGCCAAACAACTAGAAATCCCTCCTCCCCATTCCTTTTTTGTTTCCAGAGGTTCCCCTCCCACAAAACTCGCACTGCCAGCTCCCAGAACTACGAACATTCACGTATGCAGATTATGCTGGAATTTCAACATCAAGATCTGACTGCGAAAAGATATTAACACAGCAGCATGCTTCTACAAGAAAATAATGTAGGAGGCAATTAAGAAGTGTCCACAGATGATAAGTGGTATCGATTCCTACATATGTTTGTCCTTTCAATGACAGATGGAAATGATCTGCGAAACCCGATTCTGGTAAAAGCCTCACGTTGCAGGGTGTTAATATTTTGGGGTACACATTGAAACAGTGCATGACTTTTTAAGCTGAGCATTATTTCGTTCATTTCGATAAAGTTTGAAACAGAAAGAGAATTTGTGTTAAAAGGAGCACGTAGCTGGTTCCTCAACAGCGATACTGAACGGACTCCACCTTCTTAGCCGCGATCCTAAAAAAGCCTTCCTTGCAAATGCTACAGTAAACGATGGACTTACTCGGGACATTCGATGAAGGAGATCGTGTGCCCGGCGATGCCATCATCGAAGGAGACATCTTGGTACTAAAACACATTCATGCACTGGTAACTCTAATTGCAAACTGCTGATAAGAAAAAAACCTGACCCGAGGTGGTCACATCTCTCCTCTTAATAAAAGGGGAATTTCTGCATGGGTGTCTCGGCCCTTAAATCCATAGTTCCCAATATTCCTTATAAAAAGACGCTTCTGCATTTGACAGTATTTTGCTGTCTGGGCCTCTTCATCTGGCGACTTTTTCTACTCACATTCTCCCACAGTTGAAGCTGCCTTACTTTTCTCCCGATTTCTGCGCGTCTGTAGCGGCTATGCGCTCTCCCCTCCTCAAATGTGAAGGGAAAGAGCGGGTGCACATTCGAGTGGCTAAGATGATATCGTAATGATTTCATGACACTCCCATCCTAGTTACTGTCGCCTTTAGCCCTATATAGTTTGTTGCTCGGTTGAGAATGACAAAAAATTTTCTTCAGCAATTCAAATCTTTCAACAATAACTAATTTCCTAATCAACAAATATAAGCAAAAAACTTGCAGTTCTCTTAACACACCCGCATTTCTATTGTAGAATAACTACACTTTCTGAGGACAGGTCTCTGTAAACGAAACCTTTTGTCGTTATTGAGGAAAAGCGAAACGTTCATAATTTTTCAAACGGCATGATCTCATGTACATTATTTACTCGGTGCCACATTTAACTTGAACTTCTCGACTTGGCTAGCACTGCCCATTTTTTGAATATCAAGAAAAATAGTGACATCACAGATGCAGTTCAAACAAACTAATTGATCTCTTATGACAATCTATCAAAGGAAGCATAAGTACCAATAACGTGCAAACACTTCTTCAAAAAAAGACACCCACCTATCTTTACTGTCGGCTGTGATGCCATGTGTTGTGTTTAAGGCGGCTGCTTTGAGATCGTGAATCTTATGTTTGGTGGTTACCGATGTCACATTGCAGCCCGAAGATGACTGCACAGTGCCACTCGCAGAAACACTTGCTGCCGGACTCATTCCAAACGGCATCATGTACGGTGAGGTGTACATCATCGATGCCACCGATGCACCACCACCGGGAACACCTGATGGACGCACCGCTACAATCAAGACTATTTAAAAACCACGACTAATTCGACAATATTAATCTTGCGGGCAGAAAAAAAGTTGCGCAAGGAATCGGGCGGAAAAATCAGCACTGATCATATGCCTTCACACCTTAAACTCCACATCGTCAGCAAATAATGGCAAGCAAAGGATAAAGAAACAATATAAATATAAAGTTTTCAACACTAACTCGCCCATTATTTAAAAAAAGAAAGTGGAATCAATGACAACTTAATACACACTTATAAATTGCAAACTACCTCCCTTCACAATCAACAATCAACACTATAACCAATTGCAGTGAGGAAAAAAATTCTAACGATGAGAAATAGAACGATATTCATGTCTATAATGAATGAGTTCAACAACATTGTTGATCACCTCAACAGATAATAAGGCGAGCGACCACGACTGAAACAGTTCAGAAGAGTTGTGCATGATGGTTATGGAAACAGCCAATACTCGATCAGAGATGCCACCAAGACAATGCACTTCAAACGGAATGGCTTACTAAAAACTGCTTTCGCATTCGGAAAGCTAAAAAAACCAACTTCCGACGCACTCACAAGTCTATATAGTGTTATTATGGTCGTTTAAACGTTACAGATTTATACGCTATTTCTCTACAAATTAAAACACACCCGCAGGGAAACTGCTTGGATCGAGACCAACGAAAGGCGGAATCGTAGGCGGAAAGGAGATGAGAGGGGCCGATGAAGACGAAGAAGAAGCAGAGATCGTCTTTTGCTCCCTTTTCACTTAAAAACAACTGTAAGTTAACGCTGTATAGGCCTACAATGTTTTTTTTTTAACACTGTTCGATATAAAAATGTACATGCACGTAAGACACCAGTTAAACGAATAAAACAGGCGAAGGCTAAAAGAGTTGTCAAACTGCTACGCAACGAAACGATTTCCTTCAATTCTCTCGTGATTCTACCTGAAGCAACAAATCGGTTCCATGCACTACAGGTCTTCTCATACCTCTCCTCTCCCCTATTTCTCAACAAACTTTTTCTTTCGCAAGACCAGTACAATGCAAATTAGTTCAAAGCCTTAAAACACTACCAACTGGAGCTGAACATTCCTTATAATTCCATGGAAAATTTTTGTGTCACTAAATTTCTGCGATAATGTTCGAGGTCACGAACTTTTGCGCCGCATTGTCCCTCCAGAAGGATCAACAATGTCAAAAAATTGCGGGGAACTATGCTTTCATAACCGTTTCAATCACTTTTTCTAAACTTATACATCCATTGTTTTTATCTAACCGATGTTTTATACTTTTTTCATTTTTCGTCACAGTATTTATCTCACCTTCAATCGCCTTTTTGCCTCCCACCTTGTGAAATAGAAGGATCATATGTATGCTCCCAATTGGTAATCCATCACTCAATTAGAACAAAGGGAACAGAAAATTAAACAACGCCGTTTCACCAAAACTGTCATCCAGCAAGAGGAGATTTCCTAATTTCATGTGATTAACGAGCAAATTAAATAACTGAACAGAAACCGTCAGATAACGTTGACACAGGATTCGTCGACGTTGGTGGATCAGCGGCAGCGCGTACGGACGGATTTGTTGATATCGAGGTGGCCGAAGGGACATTTCCAGGGCAAAGAAGTGAAGCAGAGCTTAGATCGCCGCTCGCTGCCGAAACGTTACACAGTTTATCACTGTTTGACGACATGCTGAAATTCGGGGAACACCATTTTAGGACTCATATGCTGGAAATGCTGTTCCATCTTTGAAGAAATTATAGCAGAAAATGTTTCTCCTTAAAATATCTTAAAAACTAGATAAACGGTAAAATCTATTTGTGGAGGCATGATACTTACAGGAGTACAATCCCATCTTCAGCGTTATTTTTGACAACCCGCCTCAATCATTGTGATCATTTACTATCCTAGAACGAGCAATTAAATAAAGTAAAATTGCTTCATAGTCCATAAAGATGCAAGCTGCTCCCCTCGCTGTAATCAGCCAGCTACACTGACATGCACACACTCGTCAGAATGCACCACTACTATTAATGAAAGATGTTACGCTGTAGAGCAGTGCTGTTACAAAATGCAATGCACAAATTGCAAAGTTACCTCAGTGATGCGAGTGGACTTCTAGCTGAACTCAGCAGCTTCATTCTCTCAGAAGAACGATCCTCCGCTTTATCGACCACCTGAATAAATGTATGAGAAGAGACAACTCAGCATACTCACACAGCCAGCATTAGAGTAATCCTACCATGCCTAATGAAAACTGCCCCCTCAATGATGTATCAATATACATTACTCCGCATCATCTTTGCAGATAAAAATCTTAAGGCGAAATTTTAAAAATCTACCTATCCTCCTCAAACATTTATTCGTTTCAGCAGTGAAATCTGGAGCAACTTGAGTGCAGAAGGAACTTGCATCACCTTGCCAGCAAATATAGCCTCAGTTTTCATAAACCATTACTCGAAGAGCTTTCAAACGTTTGCATCTCATATCGATTTAAAGAAAACCGCCTATTGAATGAAAACAGCAAGCAAGACTTGAAGCTACGAGGCCATCTGCTCTTCCTTCCTTCTGCATGCAAGCCGATTAAAATATGGCAACTCTCTGAGCGAATTCAACTGCGCATTATTCAACAAGAACAAAAAGAAATGAAAAACGAATCGAACATTCCACTATCTTCTTCGGCCAGAATCACTTCGAATTCCGACTACACATATTTCCTTGTCGAAATTGGTGTTTCCGGAAAAAAGTAATTCTTAGCTGCAGCAATATTCACTGCCGCATTCCAGTATGCTAAGTTGTTTGCCAAGTAGGAATCTGACAGACCGGATATGCCACTCAATTACGCAAAGCTTTAACTAGACAAACTTTACCACCTTCTACCCAATAGTGATCAATAAATATATACAAGCAAACTGAGTTCATTTCAGCTAAAAATAAAACCTCTTTCTCAAGTGTTGGCGCATCGTCGGAAATATCGGAAAACACTGGCGAACCGGCACCAGCATGTGCACTTCCGGCCAAACTGAACATGAAAATGTGTTTATGAACGCCATCAACAATTAAAATAGGCAATAATATGCTGTTTATCACCTTATTTTGGCAAAAACTGATGTTCCCTCATCGAGTGTTAATTTAATTTTATGCTGAATACACAGCAAGGTATAGCTACCAACTTCTCCCATATTCTCTAAAAGAAACTTTGCCAGTAAAAATGTTCTGGAAGGCTCCCTATCTTACACCCCCTGCAATGCAATACACCTGCCTGGTGGACGGAAGCATGTTGCCCGTTGCGGTCGTAACAGTAGCGTTGGCGTGCGGTAGAGATAACGATGAAAAATTCGACCCAATGATGCCTTCACCAGTCGAAAGACTTCCCTCAGAAACCATTTTTTCCATTGCATCCAAAGCAGTTGGCATCGATGTACTTTTACTTGCTTCGCCGACTGATGCTCGATTTTCAAAGGCTGGAACACTTTTGATACTCCGCCTTTACATACACTCGCAAGAAAAATTATCACTTTGCAGTTGCAGTAGGTATCGAAAAGTATTGAAATAGATTATCAAAAAACGCGTAACAAAATTTTCTAAAATTCCAAAAATATGTTAATGAAACTCACCATTCAAAGAACTAAAAAAAGAGAAGATGACTAACGATCTACTAAAAATATGCTCGTTGATAGGCTAACTTTACCAAATAAGCCAAAGGATCGGAGTTCAGTGTTGCCAGAGTCGAGTTTCTGGTTTCCATTAGCCTTTCGCAAAGCTCAACAACAAACAAAAGACCCAGGGGTGCTGAAGTGCACATAACCCACAATGGTGAACCGTAACCAGGAAAACTAGTAAGTCAACATTAGCAAAGATACACAACAGCTATTCCACGCTAGGAAAACATCAGCATTCGTTACGGATCACGCGATCTCTATACATTTCATATGAAAATGCCTGTTTTATCGCTATACTAGCTTTTGTAGAGTCAATGTCTTGCCGCCCACGAAAACGTTTTATAACCCTTATTCCTAAAAATGAAGGTGAAAACCTTTTGATGAAGTCGAGCCGCCACTATCATGACCACCCACATATTCCCTTTTGGTGATGGCTGATTCATCTGGATTTGTTCGGCGGGCAACCTGCAAGCTTTTACTTATGCTTAAATCTTCTAACACTCCCCATTAAAATTTGTGTCTAACGTGCAAAATGGATATAAAACAAATGAAAATTCCCATAAGAAAATAAACTGAAATCATACCAACATATGCAACCGAAAACTGTTTTCATAAAAGCATTTTAAAAAATACCACACCTCGCGCTTCGTCTTTCTCTCACTGTGTTTCAATGCGACATGAAACAAGCGCTAAATAGGGATCAGTGCATTTGCACCGACACTCGTTTCCGTCTTAATCATGCCAAAATCATAACATATAACGTTACCTGAAACAGCTCATGAATACTGCGCTCTTCAGAGTTGCTCAGCTGCGGCCGAAGAGTGTCTTTGCAGGGCGATGCAGCGATTGGAGTACTTCTAGCCGTGGTTTGTGTGCTCGCATTGCACAGCGCTGCTTTTTCTACTGACCTCTCAAACTCTGTGATTGGCTCCGTGGATGCATCTTGGCACTGCAGCCGTGGCAACGGATCGGTCTGTGAGCCCATCGCTTCCGTGTAGATCTGCAACTTTCTGCAGATAAGAAATGCAAAGCACCGGATCCTCTTCTCTACACAAGCGAATATTTATTAAGCAGCCACATCGACAATGTGTCTACATCCTACCACACACGATTCCATCACCATAAGACCTGATAATAACGCCACGGGTTCAGGAGAACTGTCTGAGAGGTTTCTAACACTAAAAAAATTGTGAATCCTTGTTTTGCTAGCAGCATTTAAGCCACTACTAAGTTCCCAGTGAACAGCTGGCACTATACACTGGATGACTATCATGGAGGCTTTACAAAACGTCAACTGTCATAGCGGGACGGATGTGAAACTTGACCGAGGGGAAGGGCAGTGGAAGCAAAGACGGGAAATGTGCTCAGTTTCAGCAAATTAGATATCATTTTTAACACTTACAGATCATACATCGCAAGGTTTTTCATTTTCATAACGATACGCCAAAATCAATACTCCTGCAAGTAGTGAAAAAAAGATGAAGCATGAGAAGAAATGACCGACCGCCTTTTTGAATTGGTTGAAATGATGTGGATAGTGCATAGACAATTGAGCGTGCGTATCGAAATAATAGCCACATCCGACGACCGGACAGCAGATCATCTGTGCCGAGTTCACCTCACGCAACTGTGCAAGACCACTCGTAGTTCCTATGGAGCCAGCGCCAACGCCATACAAAGGATCGGTACCCCCTGCACAGAGCCACGACACCGGTGATTGTGACATCTCTTCCTCGTGTGCCATTTCATAGCCAAAGTCTGAAACATTCATCATATTATAAAGCAGAAAATTATCCATATCGTATGCTGCCTTCTTCCTTACTTGCACCTTTCCCAACAGCACTTCTTAAACAGCACAGAAAGGGCCCAAAAACATGACAATTCTACTGATGCCCCAACTAATCCTCCATGCTCACCTTTCAAGTAGATCCCTTATACGTGGTCGCATTATAAGACTCCCAATGCACGTATGGCTAGTGAAGTACGTGCCAACAATCAGTCAAAACAACAGGGTCCCTGTCGAAATCCATCTTCCTCCCGTTCGCTCCCAAATGCCGAAAGGATTTTAGGGGTTTCTAACTTCTCCTACACCTCCCCTCTCAAGCAGACCTCACCCGACTTAATATGATGTAACCCAATAGAAGCTCAAAATATCGAATTCTCGAGAAAGGCAAGGGCGTGCGTGACAGCCCAGATACGCATCAACTTCACCGGACCTTTTCATTCCGGATGATTTCGACGCTATACAACGAACAAACACAGTGATTTATCAGTCAAACAACCAAGGTAACCAACACTGCGTAAAACCCTAAACACCAGGTTGAAATATAAGATAACAAAGAAACTACGGCGCGTCCCTAACTCCCCGCCATAAATGGAAGGATTCATGGAAGTGAATTCTCTTCCTTCCTCATGAAGGCCATGAATCCTTTGATAAGGTGGCAGGATCCTTGGTAGCAACAAAGTCGCCCTCGCACTAGAAGGGAGTCTTTAAAAAGGATATAAAATTTTCTCCACTTTTCTACATTTTCTCGGTCTTTTTGGATACTTTCGCCCTATAAGTGGCAAAAGAACGAGCAAGACACCGATGAAGGCAACTGAGTGAATATCGTGCGAGCTAGAAAAGTACGACGTTCGAATTGTAAATTAAATAAGATTCCTTATGCAGTGTAGTCAAAAATGATCACACCTACTATGCCAGCATATAGGTACTACGCGGTAAAGTCTTCTGCTTAATGCAAAGAACGACGTGAAATGCAGCTGTTTCAAATCACAAACTACGCTATGCGTCTCTTCTATCAGCACATTTATTTCAAACTATAAGATACCTCAAGAGTGACTGCCAAAAAATATTTTGAACAACCCCAGGCCAAATCACTCTCAGTAGAATGAATAACCATGGTCGGAGTACCCTTTTAGTATTGGCATTACATGCCCGAAAGCAAATTGCACAACTCAGCAGCGTAGATAGTGCTTCGATATCTCAGCGGCAAAGCGCTGGAATAGAAGGATTAAAGTGCACCGCTGAGCTTTTAAATGCCTGCTTAGTTGAAAGCTTTCCCATATATGACGAAAAAGGAAGAAGCATAGCTAAAATGTGGCTACTGCAAATGAATTTCCTCCTCTATTGGCCGATCGGCAACGAACTGAACCCGTTACGCAAACAAAACGCAACTTACTGGTTATTTCGCTATTTAATGAAGCCACGCCTGCCGTCTTTCTTGATGATTTCGTTTCACTGGATCCATTCGGCGTGCAAACTGACGACGTACGGTTTCCTCTAAAATCTATCCACCTTAGACAATCTTCAGTCTCCGTACAAGGCACGTGCATGGAGGTAAAACTAGCTGCGTTACACTCTTATTAAATTATCTCCTTAAATAAGTAAAAAAATATCTGTCACTGGCTTTCACTCTCCTACATCGCAGAAGTACTCACGTCTCGTAGCAAAGCGTAAAACTAAATTAAATGTTCAAGGCAATAAATAAGCATCAATGTCAGTTCTGCTGTTGTCACCCTAAGTTGTCGCCTTAACGAGCCAAGTCAAATTAGCGCAGTAACATGCGTATTTCCTACGACTAACATAACCGTAATGCTAGCAACCTCATAACAATTAACTCAATGAAGGCAGTGAACATTAAAGCAATATTCAAGATAAGCGATATATTTTAATAACAGTATGTTAAACAATAACAACATATAGGGCAGGGGCATTGGCGTGAAAAAGAAAGATGAAGGGAATGGAGTAGGGAGAGCAGAGATCAGACCGGCGAGCAATTTACCGTGAAATGAGACGGAGGTGTAGGTGAAGAGAAACAAACCAAGGATTTCCAAAGCAAACTTATAGGAAAGTTATGCGAATAAAGCAATAACAACTCGTAATACAGCACTAACCGCTGGCTTTTGATTCGTTGCTTGGATGGTGTCCCCCCATTGCTTCGATCATGCGATGCACCGCTTGTATCCGAGTTAGCATCGCCATTCGAACTCGCATTCACACATGGCCTGCAAAGTGCTCTGCTTCCGTAAACGATATACCCGCTGAACGACCTTTGTTGGCCCATCGTCATAAGGTGAAATGGATGCCTAACTGCATGCCAAGTCCGAAATTTAGATAAGCCTTCGTAAGTGCTAATTAACATCAAAATAAATCACACAATTATCTTTTGTCAGATTTTTTGCTGCCGCTAAAAAAACATGTTACTCTTTGTCAACAAGAACAGCTCAAGTGCAGGAGTTAAAAATGCGCAAATATTTACTTCTGCATTCAGCTTTTCCATAATTCATACACGATTAGGACTGAGCTGGATCGAAGTCTCCTTCGATCCAACTCGAAGACCAGTCATAGTCTCCCCGAAAGGGAAATGGGGGAAAGGGGAGGGGTGGCCATGATCATGTTATTCGAATCCTGTGGACCCTGTAAAGCGAGCCATTCAAGGGGCCTTCCAATAGTGCTGTTGCCGAGAACCGAAAGGCTAGTGTTCAGGCGGAGTCAGTTTCGTCGCACTGAGGGCGTCCTCGAATTGTAAAGCATTATTGCCAAGGCTTGCAGAGCTTCAAGCCCAGATTACAGTCTTGTACGCTTAAAATGATAAATGAGAGGCCACAAGTAAGAATAAGGATAGACATGCACAGCATGCACTAGGAAAAAAACTGCGCCTCAGACAACGTGAGAACAAGATGCATGTCAAGAAGCAAGCTAGTTTTTTTTCTTTTTCTTCTCAAAAAGGGTGTAAACTGAATAAAATACCCAAACAGACCGCTATCCTATATCAGGATCAAGGTTAGTGGAGAAGCATGCGGATATTGCGACGAATTCATTCCTTCAATATTCAATGAAAAACACTCGCAAAGGAAATGGCTCTTTCGAGAAGCGATGTATTATTTCAAAGCGGCTGCTGTAATTTCCAACCATAGCTCAGATCCACCTCTTCCCTCTCAAAAAAATCTGATTCACAACTCACAGTCACCTTGAAATGTTTTTTCCTCATTTTCATTTTCCTTATTCAAAGTCAACACTAGTATATGGTCATCTCACGCAAAGCAAGGTATCTAGTGGTACCAGCACTTCAATACGTTTAAGAAAAGACTTCAAGGCAACGTGCGGTGCTAACAGTATGCTGCAGGAGAACGAGGCTTATATAGAAACAACAGCCAAGATCGTTGCTCAAGTCAGCGCAGACTTTCAGGAGCCTATAAAGTTGAAAATTCGATACGCAAATGAGAACCACTCAAAGTCTTTTCTGTGTAAATGCAGCTATATCCTAAAATCAAGTGCTATCTCAGTCAAATCAGTCATAGTATCATCGAAAAACACGTGAACGATATGAAAAATTCAGATCTATATCTAATAAACAAGTGGTCAACATAGCTACGTAATAATATGAACAAGAAAAATATTCACTGCAGCAACAATGGAAGATCATAAACGTTTGAAAAGAGAAGCTATTGAAGAGACCTCTTAGCTTGGAACGACTGATGAAGCGGTGGCATGCCGTCTCCGAGAATACCGTACAGCTCTCGCCCATTCCAGTTTGTCACGAAATACAACGAGTCCGATGTTTGTCCTTCAAAAGCGAAAATCACATTCAATGCGCGAGAAAAATCAGAACTCATTTCGTACAGTGGAAGCATGGTGTAGGTCTTCAACGAAGGAGATGAAAATAGTAACCTTTGCTGGATCAAGACCACAAAACGAATTTTGAAAGCAATACTACCTCATCAGATATGCCACCCTTTTCATCAAAATGTGACGATAAACATGTCCGGAAGGAAGTAAACTTGTGGCAGATATTTAGTGGGATCATACAATGTGACGCTCGTTTAACCGTGGTAAGACCAACCAGGTACTTTGGCGAGTACAGTAAAGTCGAGGCAATGAGTTGAACCGACCGTCACCTCAACGTCATCTTCATTTGTTTGCACCGATTTTGTGCTCACATTCGATGACCTATCTCGCGTAAGCTGCAAATTCATGTGTTTCTTCTACATTCCTCACAATTAATCAATATCAAACGTCGTTTTATATGCATAATTATGGTCACTTTAAACGTTGCAATGCCTCGATTAATAAACATATCGCGCTAACAACATTAAATAAAATGATGCAGCTAAATCACACGGTTATCAGGAAGAGGAAACTCAGCAGCCTGTTACCCGCTTCGTCAGCTACACTACTGGGACAAAATCTTGAAAGGGTCCAGAAAATTTGACAAAATTTTATGATAAGAGATCAAAATATGTAGGTCTATACCAAACATCCACATAAAACGATAAACATCGCTTGAGAACGATGACCTTCATTCAAATTCAAGATGAAACCAACTATAAACAAACACACCTGTTTTTTACGTTTAGGTCCTGTGTCGGTACTTAAGTTCGCATGAGTCGAATTTGAGCTGGGTCCTGCATGGACTCCACTCGCCAACTGTCCCCCGTCACTTTCTTCCTCGCTGATTCGACGCTTCTTTTTGCTCTTCGCCTTGCTAGAAGACGATGAACTCGTGCTACACGTCGTTCTAAACAATGCGAATTTCAAATAATAACTCGTTGATTTGTTTACCTCAAAACATTCGTCCTGTATTTGCTATAGTAAAAACTGCTGAGGAGCGTTACAAAGGTAGGCAAGTAATGAGATGCTCATTGAGAACCAACAAGGCCTTCTAAACAAATCTTCACTTCTTTAGAGAAAATCAAAGCTCTTACTCGTCAGTACATATTTCGTGTAAATCAAAAGCATTGGAATATGAACGAAGTGGACAAGTGCAAAAAAAAAAACGTTGTGGATACTCGCTGGCAAAGCCACGGTGGAAGGAAACAACATAAAACATAGCGAAAGAAATAGAAATATAAAGCGAAAAAAGCAAGCATAATCATCTCCATCGATCTGGTTTACTCTATTTTTATGTTTTATGAACGCTCCTACAGATATAGGTGCCTGTCCTCTAAATTTTATCACATGCCACAGCAAAGAAGGTTCGCAAATGCAATGTGCATCAAGACATGACTCCTTAATTCCAAATTTCATCACAATTCGTCACTACCTTCATGAATTATTGGCAATTAAATAATCCTTGAACGTTTAAGAACACACAACGCAGTTCGATTGCAAAGTCGGTGGGTTTTATTTGAGAACATGTTATTACACGTCGTGCCACTGCATCCGAATCGTTTTGTTCAAGCATCTGGTATGACTGACATGATTGTAAACCTTCTTTCAGGTAAATTTCATCAACAGTTGTTATAATTTCATGCATAACTATGCAGAAAAACGCTTGTTGCAAAAAAAAACTTCTTTTTTTTAACGGATAATAATCGTGCAAAAAAGGTCAATACTCTTCAACGCAATGAAGCAATTCAAACTGCCAACACTTTACTCGTTTCAGCATTAATTAAGAGATGACTCCAACATGACAGCATAGCAATGTGTTTGGTCGAGTGATTAGCCTAACTCACATTCGGCTGAGAAGGAGCAGGAAAAAATGATGGACAATTTGTGCATCCGAGAGGACATTTCTTAATATTTTTTATTTTCTTGGCTGGAATGTGTGCTGTAAACTGGCACCGATCTGACAAGCGTTTTAGTGAAAACGTTTTGCACTCAACACATCATTAGCGTCCCAGCGTGCCTTGCAAGTGTAAAAACTCTCCTAGGCAGACTTCAACGAAAACCTACACGCGAAACAAGAAGCTGGCATGAATGCATGTCAACACAAAGCAACACTACTATGCAATATAACAATGCACCTGAAACAACTCATCTGTAGTAAACGTTGACCAAAAAAGCAAAAACGGCAACACCTACTCAGCAGTTTCTGCGATGCTGTTTGTTGCAGGTACAACTTTAGCCGTTTCCTCTTGCTCCTCGTTAACCCGCTTTGTCTAAAATTTGCAAAGTTACTGGCAAATTTCATTTAAGCAATCTCAAACGTTTACCATGCTATGGTGAAATACGTTAGCAATGTCTTACATTAAACACAATACTCGTGCATACAAGTTAAAAATTTCATTTACATCAAATTCAAACCTTTAATAGAATTCCCCGAAACACAATCCCACAAATCCAAACCTACAAATCCCATACGAACAGTTAAAATGTCTCGTGAATAGATCTAAATAAAAATTCCTCAATATTCAATCACCTGCTATGAAGAGCCTCAAATAATAACGTAAACTGAATAAAACTATCGAGTGGAATTCAAGTATAAATAAACCATGAACAAAAAAAAAACGGATGCAACTGAATCACGCTTCTCATATGTTAAGCTGAAGTGTGGTTTGTCCAAAATGTTTAGTTGAGTTCAATCGAAAAAGTACTCAGATGACGTACTTTCAGTAAAACTGGAAAACGCATCGAACTTAGATCATCTTTCAACGGCACTAAAAACGAAAATTTAGAGCCCTTTCACTACCAATAGCAAAACAGAACGCAAACGAGCGTTAAGCAGAAATAATGAATGTTGAGAAAAAAGAACGAAAAAGCGAACGAAAAGAATTGGCAAGTAAGAAATGAGAAGAGGAAGGCAACCTGCGGAAGGGGAGGTGGCGGCCGCACGGCACTCGCCGCTTGAGATGGCTGACGATGAAGTGCTGTCGCAAGAACTGTACTGCTGTCATCGGTTGCCGTTGCTGCGCTCACATTTTTCGCCGAAATCAGTGTCGCTGAAATTTGACATGGTCATCGTCGAAGCAGAAAATATAGCGAGAGAAAAAAAAACATCTCGACAAAATTACACACTATGGTGCCTAAACTCGAGCGGTTGGCAGATGGTTTTTGGTGGAATTAAACAGGAAATTGAGTGGGTTCATCGCGCGATTAAATTGTAAATTTGATTGAAACAGTTTTTTGCGAATATCTCTACTGAAATTTCGCTTGCTGCCAGTCGATCATAACATCCTGTACTACCAAAATCCCTGTAGTAAATCGGCTAATCAACTTCTCCATCGACTTCGAAGAACTAAAACTTAGAGGGAAGGCAGCCAATTCCAAGTGAAAGATTATGCAGCCGATTCCTCAATGCAGCAAGATTTTTTTACGAATTCAACATGGAGTAAGAAATGAGCATCGTGTCACTACAACGTTCCAGAAATATTAATAAATTCGTGTAGCCAACAACAATATAGCAAGAACAAAAACTACAACGGATCAGGCATTTTTATACCTTTCAAATCATTCGTTACAGGTTTTAGTCGAATTGCTTCAGGAGAGTCGCATATTACGTGGATTATCATTGAAAGCAGCGAATAAAAACGAGCTAAAAATTCTTGAAATTCCCACCGTCACAACGATAGAAAACTTTGTCCAAGAAAATTACTTCCATCTCAGAAAAAAAAATCTTCCACAACTGCAGCAATATGAAAATTAATAAGGGATGTGCACATCGCAAATCGCAACAAATGCGCTATTGTGGTGCAAATGGCACACTTATGCGATACGCCAACTCAGCGCTCGAATGGGAACGCTCGCCGCTGCTGCGATACTGGCTGGTGTGTAGCGAATAGGACGCCCGTGCCCCTTCTATTAGATTCATTTTCGCGCGCGCTAAGTTCGCGTACTCGTGCTACTCATCACTCATCTATCACGTATTTCCCTGCTACGCTTTTATACGATATAGTCATTATACACAGATTTCAAAAACTCATCCTTTGTCACTATCAATTTCATAAACAGAGCTTGAGCATCGTGGGTGGTCCAAAGTCGAACCCAAACAATGCCGATGCACCCACAAAACTTGCATTTTCGACCAAAGTTATCACATCTTCGGGTCTTAGCCAACAATCTTGCTTCAGGAAGTTGGAATCATAATTAAATTGAACATTATACGGCCAAAGACGAACAACGGTTTTTTAAAAGCATTACAAAAGAGCCGATGAAATTATTGCTGCCTAGGAACATCCGGCTAATTTTCCTTCTCTGTGCGTTCACACCTCTCGAAAAATGATGAGTCACACAACCATACAAAAAATGCAATCCATCTATTTCACTTCTTCTACTCAGCTTAGAGGTAATCGGTTAAACAGAAGAAATGGAGGATGATCAACCTAAAAAGATAACCGATATGGATACGATAACCACCATCTTCAAAAATATAAACTTCCGGATGGAAGCAAAAAGAGTTGATTGCTATGCAACACCAACAAGGCTACTTAAGTTACGATGCGTTCTAAGATTGATCAAACGTAAATTCCAAAAGTAGTTATCTTTGTACATAGATGCCATACCTTTTCAATATAGATAAAAGCAGAAAATCATATTGATCAAAATACACAAAAAAACGCATGCAACATTGCAGTCGAAGAACTTCAACAAGCGAAACACTGATGCGTCCCAACACATTAAAATCAACCAAACTTTGCACCACTCTGCTGAAGCGTAAATAAGCGGCGATACAATCTCCATGCTCAGGAAGCCAACCAAATGAAGCGATGTTTCTGATTCCCACAATAAGTCCTTAATAAGTTCTAAACGCACACCATTTCATAGCATATGCGACGTCAGTATGGGCAGCAGGTGACCGAATAAAGATGCAGAGAAGGTCCAGTACGCTTTCTGGATACACTAGCAAGGCGGCTACTTAAAGTGGGAAGAAAACTTCAACGAAGCAACTGTCTGTCTTTTGTAAATATGAACAATATAATAAAAAAAAAACTCCTATATTTGCTATACATGAAGTGTTTTCATGAAGTTTCGCTCTTATGAAGCTTGCGCCCGAAGTTTATGAAATGTACTTGTAAAATAAATATGCGAAGTGAAAAAACTTTTTTTAAGGTGAAGAGCAACCTTGTGGACTGGACGGGGAAGATAAAGTGGTGAACGACGTCACAGTAACCGAATCGACCGAGGAAAGCGGCAAATTAGTGACAACCATGTGGTGTGAAGGAAGATGCATCGCACACTGTGAGGAAAGCACAGCGTGATGTTCGTGTTGCTGCGTAGTGGTATACCCGTACTTCGCAGTTCCATTCAAAACCGCGTCGAAACCCGCATTTTGCTCTACCGCCGGCCTTAAAGAATTCTAATGTAACACTATTGCTAAAGATGCCGATACCTTACGCTCAGATGTCGTCGTTGTTTTGGCTCTGTTCAGTTCCCAACGCAACATTAGATTCCCACCATCACATACCTATGGTTTCAACCCTTTCCTTAGTTAATTGAGGTAAGCCACGAATTCTGAAATTTTCAGGAAATGATCCGCAATGTGCCATAAAACAAGTTCACAAAAAAGTGGAACTAAGAACCTCCCTCTTACCCTCCTGCGCCCTTCCTCGAACTAGAAATACAACGCCAAATGAGGATAGCACCCTCTATGTGTTTTTGTAATATTCACTGGTGGTCTCATGGATCAAATTTTGAGAAGTTCTTGTAAGAAACTACATCAATCAATCTGCACACTGCTCATTTCTTGTGAGCCACAAACAACACAAGCTCTCCCCTTCCCTCTCCCTTCTACACCTAACTGCGCAAAACGCCCTCTCTAAAGCGCACTTATTTTAGGTAAACACCATAATTTCTTAGTTTTTGGCCACTGCAGTTTTTCTCGCTTTGGTTTTTTTTACGACCCCGGTTTTAAAAATTTCATTTACTGCGACCACTGTGTGGAAAAACTAACGCTCTTCAAAAACTTTCATTTTCATTAAACGCGACAACGTTAGGATGTCATCGAAGGCAAAGGAGAAGTGGGTTAGATTTTAGCGGATATGGAAGAAACATAATCCAGTAATTACATCCCACCCATATTTGCATACTAACATTGATAAAATACAAAAGTACTGAGTACCTTTCTACGAGGAGAGCGAACATTAAGAGAAAACAGAAGATGATGACCCACTAAACTGACCATGTCAAAGCATTCTGCTGCAGTGCAACGGAAGCCGTATGCAAGTGCTGCGCATGTGCGCCACCTCCAGACTCGTCCTCGTCATCTATTTCGCCCTCTTCTTTACAGCTCTCTTCGCTGCGTCCCGCATCTGCAATCAAGCCCTCTAGTACAGTGGAGCTCATAATAAAAAACAACAGATACCGACTCCACTTAAGCTCCATGAACTACAAATCTCAATCTTGGAAGAAAAAGGCAAACTGAGATGGACGTTACAAAAACCTATGTGTGAGACAATAGGCATCTAAACTCATCTCCACAAGGAGCTATATAATAATCAACAAATGCCTTAAGTGGACAGCTTCAAGTTTTCATCAGCACTTTTATTGCCAGTTCGACACAATGAACAACGCGACGTGGTCGAGGCAGATGCACGTTGAATGACTGGAAACAAGCAATTCCTCCGAATGCACCTCAGTGAATGACCATTAACGTAAAACAACTTGTTAACAACCAGTAAATATCGACTGCCATTTGTGTTCACCAAAAGTTCCAAAGTTTAGCGTCAACTTTCCATACGACTTTCGATAGGCATCAAACCGTTTTAGGGCACTGCAGCAACTTTCTTTTGTTAGTAGCATTAAAGTCGTGTACGCGTTGCAGCCAAATCGGCCTGCAAATCACGTCCCTGAAAGCGCACCCACGTAAGTCTGCCAAATTATGCGTGTGTATTCGTGTACGCACGTCTACAAGGTGTCCGTTTCACTGCATTGTGTATCCATTGCCAGTATGTGCATGTGTTTCTGTTTATGAGCGTCCACGTACACGCGCAAATAATCGCACAGTCGACGTGTACATGTGTGCATGCATGAGTAAAACACGTGTGCGTACACTTTCTATCTGTCTTAAGTGTGAAAGCTTGCGTATCCATGTGCGCATATACGTGTTCGCGTACGTGTCGTCACGGTAGGTGTTTTTACCTACCCCAGCTCGCGTTTGTATATAGAGCAAAGTTATATGTTAATTTATAAGTAAACGTGTATCGCTCCACTCAGTAAAATACATAATCCCATCAACCTGAACCAAATATGAACACTTCCTGCAACAAGCAAATATGTCCTCTCTACACTTAAAACCACCTACTTATTGCTTCCCCTTTACTTTTGAGGCAACACTGCTGCAACATTCTAAAATATGCTTGAAGCAACCAAAGGCGAAAACACTGTGAAACAAACCAACGAACCCGCTAAATGCTTGTCACTGGAAAATGTGGTGGTCATTGGGCTGTGGGCCGTCCGGATAGTCACCTTCAGCAGGTCATCACGAAGCGCACCTGATACCACTTTTGGGGTTGTTCGATCATTGTAAAAAGTCGTCTTCGGATCCGGATCAATCGGATGGTTTTCCACACCTTAAATTTATGCATGTCACAAGCTTAAACTCGCAAATTCAACAAGCGGACGTGATTTTATTACGTCAGATATGAGGCTAAATGCCTCTCTGCCAACATCGATGCTAACCAACACGAAGAAAGAAATCGCTGAATGAAAAAACAACCATGAGCAGCAGTAAATTCATGGATTCACAGTGTTTGCGCGTAATCCCAACATAAATAAACATAACAAAAGAAACGAGAATACTGAGCGTCGCCATACAAGGGAATCTTTTTCCACGCTAATCAATGGCCTACGAAAAGATTCAATGAGCAACCCAAGAAGTGATTCTCTTTTGATGTTTACAACTAAGAAATTTTCATTCAAGGGGCGCCAATGGCAAAAGTAGTGTTGGAAGCCCAAAAAGGCTCTGATCGAAGTGCTCCCTTATCTCCTCTCGGGAATCAGCAGCCCAAAATCCAAACACTACCCCCGATACAGACGATTTATACATTTATGCATGCTCTTTTATATTATAAAAGATTTTTCTATTTGAAACACGGCACATATGACACATTTAAATACTGCACACACGCTCATGACGTGTATGCGCAATAATAAACACAACATACACATTAGTGATGGTGTGTGTAGTGAGGAAAGAAAGGTTAACTCCTGGCTCAGAAGTGAATGCGAAGAAGACCTTATCTTATCGACTTCTCCATTGTTCTTGACTGAAGAACAGAACAACGAAAATGACTTCTTTCCAATGATAAAACCTTGCAACTGCTACTAAAAAATATAAGTCCTTCGCAATTCCGCTAAGCGAACAACTCTTTCCATTTGTAATCACATAACAGCAATACATCCAAGATTACACCTATAGATGGATAAGACTATCCCTTGCCTTAATGCATATATGAATATGTCCTCGATTAAGCATCGGTGGAAGAAAAACGATGATCTATGGATAATAAAAATTCGGCCGTAATTTGCGCGTAGTGTGTCGTACAACAAAATTGAACACATTTTTGTGATCCGCAACTTTAATGCGTCTCAATGAAGGCACGAATAAGGAGAACATACGTACCTATACAACATTTGAGAGCAGCTCACTCATCGGAAATTCCACCGAAAGGCACTATCAAAACGACAGCATCTCATAAACAGCTTTCGATCTCGAATTTTAAAACGAAAAAAGATCACTGATCTTAACTTTCAATCGTTGCTAACGAGACAATGATCATGGCTTTCAAGTGGTGATCAAGCTATAGACCCACATGTCGCCCACCGAACTGCCATCTCATACACCCATGGAACTGCGGTCTCACATAATGCCACGCAACTTTACAGTCAGACTATCACTAGTATCCATGGCTGGTAATGTGGCCATCGAACGATAAATGCAAACTGTTTAGATGCAAAAAAATTGCAACGATGAGTAGTCTAAACAGTCTCATTCCATTAAAAGAATAATATTACCTCAAGCGCATTAACACTGATACCGATGTGTATGAGCATGATTACCATACAGTGTTGCATTTGCAGGGATGCTAAAGAAGCATTAGCATTCATCATGCAGTAATTCACTGCTGACCGATTTCCTGAATTATTTTATAAGTCCTTTTTTTTCGAGAATTTGCGAACAAAAAATTTTAATTTTTCTGCAAAAAAAATTTCTGTTGATCCAGATTTGTTACGCGAATCTGTCCACTCAACATTCACAGCTCCTCTCCTTTTTTTCAGCCAAGGATAGCTGAGAAATGTGCGGTCCATAATGGGAACCGTCGAGAGGGATTTTTTATCGTATCAATTGTAAATTGTAAACAAGTTTATAGTGGCAAATCACAGGTTACCCCGCTATTATTGATACGCTGGATGAAGTGAATAGGAGGAATTGTGAAAACCCAATCTCGATGGGGGCTCCATTCGACTGGTGAATACGTCTCGGTGCAAGATGAATCCGCACAGGCCAAATTTTAGGTTAGAAACAACAACAGCAACAACAAAGAGACTAAATCGGAGTAAGCGAACGGAAATATGTCGATGTATAGTACGAATTTAACGGTCACTGCTCTACTCATCGAAAGAGAGCTCGGCTTTGCAGCACTCAAAACATCAAAATTTGATAATGTGCCTGGATCAAACAACAAAAGCGAGAGCTGACTGCTACCCCTGAATGAAATATAATGTGAATTCCTTCTACACTATAGATTTCATAGCAGGTTCCTTGATGGCAATTACTGAGAAGAGAAATTCATTGAGTTAATTATTTCTGCTGTATGGATGGTGGAGTATTCGCTCACGGAGATGCAACTTGCTAAAATGTGGCGTTGTGCTTTCTCGATTACGAAACGAGATGCTAACGGTAGATAGTACCTAGACGATGCGCGCCCTTATCGCTTCAATCGAATGCACAAACGAATGGACGACGAATTCTTGCGCTCTCACGAGATGTGCTTACAACAACACCCGAACTGCACCTCCACATTGTACACCGTATCTCCTAATCCATTAGTTTATCTCTTTCGCTAGCTTCCGTTGAATTATTTCGTTTCTTAAAAATCGCTAACAACATCAAATGACCCTTCTTCCCTAAAATATCAATCTCGTTAGAGTCTAACAAAATATTTCCTCATTACTGTATGGCAAATATTCTGAATCCTGCGAGTGCCACATGCTCATTTCGTTCGTAATCTACAGAAGTTCCCATTTAATGCATCTGACACATAAAAGAAAAGAATGGTATTTCATGGATGACTTTTGCAAATCAATAGGAACTCAACTGTTGCTATGAGCTATCCGTAAAATACACTCAACAGTATAATTATCAAAAGCGCAAACAAAAACGAATGGCTGAAGGCAAGAAAAGCTAAAACGATGCAACAACCTACTTTTACATACCTGTAGCTACTGCATAACCTACAACTATTCCACTATCAACTCCCTCTTCTGCCAATACCTACCCTACTTCAGTTGCTCTTACTCTTACTATAGGTGAAGGACGCCTTCTTACAGCAAAACGTTGCGATGGTGCAAAAGAAGGAAAAAACAGCTGTTTCATGTGTGTTACCATATACACATTCTGCATATCACTACTTTGTGCTCTGAAAAGATATTTCTTTAAACGAAAATGTTTGCAAAACAATCGTTAACATAAAACGTCGTCGAAATCTGATTTAGTTAGAGCATATCTTTGAAGTGACAAAAATGGAGTGGATGTGACTTCAAAATATACCCACAAAAAATAACTTTTTAATGAATTTCCAATTTCTCCCTGAACTTTCCATAACCAAGTCAAACATGCATCTGGCCGAAGGATTCTTATAATTTACGACTCAAAGAAGTAGGAAGCCGCTTCTTAGGCATTTTAATAAGAATACCGCAATGGCTTTGCCCCTCTCCAAGCTTCATCGATGCCATGCTGACTTGTCGTTTTTGATAAGTGCTTAACAGTTCTTTTCAGCATGTCGCAATGGCTTTTTGAAAATGAGTTCAAAGTCACCTAGGCTAAGAGCAAGTGCATCGGTTAGACTGTTCAAAGCAAAAACTCCTAATTCAACTGAAATATTTCTCAAAATAGAAAACTTGTTCAATTGCTCTGTCCTCTTGCTAAGGCACTGAATGGACAATCAAATCCGTCAATATACAAATCTCCCCTCCCCTACACGGCTGTGTGATGAAATGCGCCGAGAACGCATCTCTTTAAATATGGGAATTTACCACACTCCTTTCTTCGTTATACCCTATGTGCCGAACATACCAGTTCAAAATTTCGATATTTTAACACCTATTTTCCGAGATAGTAGTTCATACTGGGAAGACGTCCACTCTCCACAAATGCTTTTCGGTAGCCTCAATAAACATTATGCGCTTTTCAGCAAGTTGCGTCATGAAAAACGATCCCATCTTAATTATCGCGTAAAAATGCTCTTTTACGGAGATGAAAATAATAGAGAGAAAAAGAAAGATTTAGAAGGTAAGAGCTGAAATAAACGCACTTTCGCATTATCCTTCCAAAAGCATTTCTCCTTGAACTTTAAAAATATTCTCCCATAAAAGGAGACCAAAATCTCAAAAAGTTAGATCAATCAGTTTCGTCCCTTTAAAAGGCATGATGCGATATGTTGACCTGTGAGACTGCACTGCTTCTCAAAGTCAGAGAGAAATATTGTTGGAAAGATAATAGAAAAGAAACAAATAAAATGAAGATAACAAACGAAAACATCAACTAAATCACACGGCAGTATGAAAAACAACAATTGAAACGAATAAATGGTCAGCAAAACAGTGAATATGAAAGGTGCATTACGACACTTGCAAATCGGCTACTTTTTATAGAGACAGGTAAGGGGAATGAGCGTCATACTAATTACTACACTGCACACTCTCAATTCTTCTACCTCGCCTCTACCTTCCAGGCTTCATGGAGAATCCCCTAGATGGAGGCACAAATGGGAACCCATTCGCAGAAACCATCAAAATGGAAAAAAAAAGCGAAACCACGATGGCTTGTTGTAGATCCTAAATCATTCTGCAAGACTCCCGTTTTTCAGACTACAATCATGGGAACGAAATTTAAAAAAAGGGATTCCACTGCGATCCCAATCTTTTGAACAATTCTTATATTCAGCATTTTCCACTCGAAGCCCACACATTGCAAAGACACTGGAATGTCAGATCAGCTGAACCTATTTGCTGGGTTAGTTTTCTGATATGTATCTCACAGTTCGAATCTGGGGGCTCGTTGTTCAAAGGTGTCAACTTCGAGACCAGTTTCTGGGAACCAGCCGATCATGGAAGACGGTATTCGTTTTTGCGAACTTAGACAGAACAAATATTTCTACAAAGGTTATTCAACGCTGAGAAATAAAATGCAGCTTTTGACAAAAAAATGAATGAAACAACACATAAATCCTCGAAAATAGTTTGTCGTGATTTGTTTTTTCTCTCGACTTTTTTCGAGCCCTACCTGGACATCGCTCCTGTTTTCTTGTCATCCCTTTACTGTAAACACATGAATGCATTGGCCTGTACTGCAACTGCGATGGCTCTCAGGCCATTATGAAGCCAACTTCTACAATATATCATGTATCGTTGGGCGATACCTTATATGGAGAACTTAGAAACATCAAACTCCTCGCAAATCACAGTAGTTCACAATTTTTAAAGATGGAGGTACTAAAATATCCATAAAATCGATTCCACATTTCCGACGGTAGCAAAAACGTAGAAATGGTAGTAAAGACCCTGGGAGTCAAATCAAAGCACTAGTATGGAAACTAAGTTGCTAGTCGGCTTTTACCGAAAACCGTAAAATGCATGATTTTTCAAAGCTTTTCAGCACGTTTTGACACTCCATACTTAGAGCATCACACGAACTATGAAAGCATTATCGCAAAGTCATGACCTTTCCAATGCTTACCTCGTCAAAGAAAGCAAATTTCAAGCTTTTTGAAAAATGTGAGATTTTTGCTACCACGGCCCATAGCATTTCCACCACAGCTTTAGGGTTCACTGTTACAACACAGAGAAGCGTTGAGCAAAGTTACGCTCTTCTACAAAAAATAGCAACAAAGAATGAGTGCTTACTGCCCGTAAAATTTTTTTGTTCAGAAGCACTATTTCTGACCTCGCACCATGGGAAATTCTGGTCCAACCTATCGGACCGCTTGAACAGTCGAACTAAAACAATGGAACTATTAGCTAACCGTCGTCGGAGTTGGCGAATGGGGTGGCATGGGGAATTGCATTAGCGTCATGAGCGGGCATGGTGGCGGGGTTTGCGCCAGGATGCACAGCACGCGAAGCACCCGATGGGTCGAGCATAGCGTCGTCGATCATCAAACGGTCCTCCTCCTCATCGAACGCATCGCCCATAATCGCAAACAAACTACATAAACCTCGCAACGCCGCTGCTTTCTCACACAGCGACTTTGTCCACTCTGCAACACAATAGCTGGGCATGCACTCATAAAACGCTGCAATCACTACGCGCACAACTGTATGTATTAACTGAAGCAACTCGAACTCGAGAAATTGAAATTTGGAAACGCGTTAGGGCATATATGCAGATGGGCATCATCCAATCTGTTTTGAGCGCCATCCCACCACAATGCATCCTCTATTTACAAAACGATAATACTCCCGGTGTTAGCGCGAACATAGATTGCTTCGATAACCAGCGCTGATCTCGAATCACTGCCTAAACGGTGCATCCAAATAACATTCGAATTTTTACTGGAAAGTCTAACAGAGAAAAGTTATTTCACAAGCTTCATAATCTTCAATTCATTGCAAACACATTCAAAAGGGAATTATAACAGATACCCTTGACCGGTTACGATAGAGAAAGACAAAGGATGAATTACGTGACATGACCCGTATAGCACACCGTACACTATAGAAGATTCAAATGGTGAACGAACCATGGGCTTCATCGTTGTGATACCACGCCCAATGGAATGCAAAAAAAAAAAAAAAAAAAAGAGCGAAAAGCGTGCTAAGAACACTAGCACGATATTTTGTATTTCTGCCTGCTATCAGATCGGCCGATTGCTCAAATATTCAACAACAATAACAACACACCTACAAAAATTTGAATAGAATATTGCTCGCAATATATGCAAGTGAAAACTACTCAAAGTGTTCATGTTTCAGTAATACATCGAGCAATCAGTAAGAATTTGAACGATTTTGCTCATATGCCATCATCGCATCGTATAGATTATATCCGCAGAATTTCCCCATCTTAGGTTTTGTAGTTTGTGAAAGCAAAATCATATCAAATGGACAAACAGGCAAACAAGTATATATGCATATAAACATGACGTTACCGTTAACCGCCATTGCAAAAATCATCAGAAGCGGCAAAGAAGATAGAGGCGAGAAAGATATGATCAAAAAAAAAAAAAAAAAGCTAGCAGCGATCGAAGCAATTCATTCGAAACGTTTAGCTCGTATTTCACGATCTTCTTCTGCGTTCTTATTTACTCTGAATGCAAAGAAAAAAAAAGTTCCACTAGCGAAATGCTGATTCGATAAATAAAAAAGATAAACAAAATGAGGCAAAAAAGAGATGTGAGAAACAAACAAACAAATAAACAGATAAACAAATAAATAAATAAAAATGAACAGCATTAATAAGTGGGCAAGTCCTCGGAACCATGCATCAATTTGCTACTCTCATAAATGACCGTCGAGAAAAAAAAAACGCACCCTTCCCTCAAGTGTGTAGAAAAAGAAGAGCAAAATTATAAATCTATCAATGATAAGAGCAATCAATCGGTGTGATAATCAAACTAGCTACAAAGTAAAGAGAGCAGATCTTTGAAGAGAATTCATATAAGCGGAGCCGCATGCCAGAAATGCTAGCACGAGTTGCGCTTTTTGGCTAGTGCTCAAGTGAGCGGTCATTTTCAAAGGTTGGCAGTTGATAATAAAACACGCAGAACCCCTTCATATTTTAATTGATGCAATCATTCGCATAAATTTATGAAAGATTCATTTTCTGCGATCGAATCGATGTGAAATACAAATAAATAAAACTTCAACTGGTGGCCTTATTGTGATGCTTTCAAATCTGCAATGCGGCTCTAATATCAGGCTACGACCTATAAAGTTACCGTCCATTAGGTGTTGGTGGAAAGTGAAGAGAACAAAAGCCACTTAACCTTTCGTTATTTTACTTTGATGACCTGATAAACGAGTGGTCCTGCAGATTTGAAAGCAATTGAATAGAAGCAATCATTAAAACCTCTTTATGCTCAGCTAAATAAAAAAACGCAATTCTAGCCTCGGCGAATGACCACTACAAGCGACATAACAGACAAATAGACACACACACACACACACACACACACTTATGCAATGCAATGATACCACTATAACGGATTTTTGATGAGGACATATGCGAAATAAGCATAAAAAACTATGCAGATGCCTCAGCATACATTCAAACAAAAAAAAAAAAATTCTAGGGCGTTCCCTCATAAAAGAGTTTTGAAAACACTCAATGACGTCTTGATCATGCAACAATGCGAAAAAATTCAGCTACCTAAGACTTTTTCAAAAATTTTTTGACGGAAGTAACCTAATAGAGTATGGAGCAACTTAATCAAATCAAAGAACATATACGATGCATTTCACTCCGTGCAAAGGTTTACGGTTCCGCAAATTGCGCGACAATTCCATCTCGGACGAATGCACTCCCTGTAAGCAATTATCGACTTAACTTCAACATTACGCTTAGTGTTCCAACTTTAATTAACGTTTTCCGTTATTATGTGGGATAACCCTTTCTAACGGCGCAATTGTCGTTTGACCACCGTTTGCCGAGCGAACAGACAAACAGGCAGACAGACAGACGCAGACAAATAGGAGCGGCTTTGGCGTAACGCGGGCTTCGCAAACAAAAATTTGCAAAAGCCGATGCTATCGATAAGAAGCCAAAGTGCCGATGCTATCGGTAAAATGTGATATGTGACCGACACAACGGTCAACTTTTTGTTTTGCTAGATTATAAGTTTAAAAAATGATATTGCTCTCCGTTCTGAGCCCCACAACATGTGATAATTTCCAGAAGTTTTCAAAATGAGTTCATAAAAGGGGCAAAACTTATGGGAAGGAGTTTCAGTTGGAGGCGCAATATGATAGATGCGATGAGCGGCAACCATCAAGGATATAAGTCTCTTGATATCTTTATCGCAGTTCACTGACAACCATAATAACGAAGGCAAATCCGATTACTCGATTTGAATTCCACCGTTAAAATTGTTGGACAGTTGTGGACATTATGGTCAGAGAAGAAAATAGATGGAAATAACCTACGCCTTTCACTTATATCAGGTCTGAAGTTGATCAAGTGTTTGCTAAAGAAAATTGGCGGTCTTTAAAAGTGAGAAAATTTACGTTTATTTTTGATCCATTGGGTCGCATCTTCGAAATAATCGTTTTTAAGAACGAATTTTATATAACGATTTGCATCTGCGGCCGATTCGATTAAAATATGAATAAATTATTGCGCATGGCTGATCATTTTCAGCAATTTACAATTTCACTTAATTTGATGAGCGCGATTATGAAAGCGCATAATGGGTCAGCTTTTCTGGCACGCTTTTCCACTAAATTATGTCAAAAACTTGCATCAAGCACTATTATTTTACGCAGAAAAAAAGAGGAAGAAAAAAGAAAAAGGAGAAACATCAGTCGTAAGCGTGGAGAATCACCCAATGAAGCGGTTGGAATTTTAAGACGAAAACCTATACAGAGGATTCGGGTACTTTTTCTGCGGATAATGCCGTTATCATTTCGTATACGAATTCGATTAGGACACGACAAGTTTCCAAGTGACGTGCAAACAGATTTCATAGAGCACTAGGCGATGCTTTGAGCTGTATAATCGCATGGCAATCTGAACGAAAATAGAGGTGCATGGCCGAATGGCCGATTTCATCGACAACAAAACGTAGGCTTCAGATTCACTCTTCGTTGCAGAAGAGCGGTGCCCAAGATTCTACGTGGCTCACTCTTCGGATGTATTATCACTTCTGACTATAACACACTGGCACAGAAGCGCTTTAATGACACAAAGCAGATGCAGACACTGCATTTCGAATCACTTGATGCAAAACCTCAAGAAGGTTAGTATGTTCATTGCAATATTTCATATTAGCACAGTAATGTTCAGGCGAATGTCCCAGAAAGCTGACGTCGTAAATTCTTACCACTTAAACGGAATAAAGCAGACGTTGTGTCCACCAACGTAAACAGCACCCATACTTGGGTTTCAGTATTGCCGATCTGAACCAATCAGACATTTAAGAA
Source organism: Baylisascaris schroederi (assembly GCA_006503575.1). Taxonomy (NCBI): domain Eukaryota; kingdom Metazoa; phylum Nematoda; class Chromadorea; order Rhabditida; family Ascarididae; genus Baylisascaris; species Baylisascaris schroederi. The sequence continues at coordinate 500,935 of QEWY01003491.1, forward strand.
ATCACCCCCGACGATAGCACATAAAAATTACTCAAGTATCTCATCAAATATACCCGCTATTTTAAGTCAGAACGGAAGCTCGGAGACACTAAATCGAAACCACTCGCTCTAATCCCTTATATTTATGTTACGAAGTTAAAATAAGAAAACATGCGATGTGAACGACCGAACACGTACTAGTAAAATTCTTGGGGTCATTATGCGACGCTTGCGCTGTGACCGTGATGCCTGGGCTATGCGATGCTCACTTCAAGCATCATATTGCACCAGGTAAGGAAAATTGGTCTTAATGCTTGGCTCGAAACGCAGGTATTCAACAATCATCTAAAGATTTAATTGATTAGAAGAAAAATCGCATAAACAAATATTTCGGAAGAGTGACGGCAAAAATTTTATGTCCTGTCAGACAACATTTCTGGCACTCTTGTGTTCAATAACTTTCAGCACCAAAATGTGGCCACAACCAAAGTCTCAAGGGTCATAGATACCACTATTGCAGCTGAAGCCCAGGCAAGATCAAGACATCTAGTCCCTAAATTTCCGAGTATAAAATTGAGAAAGTTCACCTCAAGCAGAACTCGAACACGATAGTTCCAATTAAGTGGTCATAAAACAACGAACTTAGCAACCTATGATGCAATTGTTTTCAGCTGTTGGCCATAAAGGATCTCTGTTACTAACCGGAAAAATCCATCAATTATGCTAAAGTGGATTTCTAGTTGAAATATGGCTAGAGATAAACAGATACAAACTTTTAATGCTTTTGGGCAGGAGCTGAACCATATTGAATACACAGATTTCAGTTCTGAATAAAGACAGTCGAATGATAGCATACTAGAGCATTCCAAACGCGGCGAAATTCACCAAAGACAGATATTTATTTGGTGATGTTGGATTAGAACTTGAAGAGAACTTACAGCTCGAAACGAACTTTCACTCTAGGGTACCTTAGTGGCATAACGCTGAAAAAATGTTAGAATTTTCGTCCAATTCGAGCACATCACCTTTTAAAAACCCCACCTATTGAAGTTCCACTATAAGTGGCTTATTTCTGACCATTCTGAGGAGAGAACAACGGATGAAGAGGGTGGAAATCGGGTGAATGCTGAATTGAAAAGCTTCCAAATCAAAATTCAGCTTTGTCGAAAGTTAAACGATAGCAATTTTCAATTCCACGTTTTTCCTCGTTAAACAAAAAACAAAAACAAATGGACGCTGCGAAATCAAAAAAGAAAATTTATGTGTATTTTCATTTCTTTCCAAGAAGATGCAGGTATTCCGCATATCTCATGCAACAAAACTTTTTTCCGCTTATATCCTGCATTTTTTCTTTCTTTTGAGAAAGATTTCACTTATGACCATTTAGAATTTCCATGCTAATATCTGATATCAATATTAATTGTTGCTAATAAATCAAACAACTCAAAAATCTCTCCATTCACGTAGATAAAAACATCTGATCGAAACAAGAATATTAATTACAGTCACGAAAGTGTCGTTATTTATAATATGCCGGCAGGCAATATACATCTAACATGCAATGCGTCAAATTAAAGAAAAAAACGAAAATAAAGAAAATGAGAGAGTTGTTCAATAAAAACAAAGGCATTATGAACCTCTCGATAAATAGGGGCATCATATACATAAGTGAGAGCGATATGATCTTTTTCAACACTGCAAATCACTGTTTGGCAGCACTACCTAGCGTACTTAGGTAGTAAACGAAAAGAGTTCGTTGAGTTCATCGAAAGACCTGATGAAATTGAAGTTGCAGGTGAAGATGCGTGCGGTAGTCGAGTGCGGCAAGGAACTGTGTGTGTGGGTTTGTATCGGCGAAGATGCAGCACCATGCACACTTAACGCTAACGTTCTGAAACCCTCTCTCTTCCTCAAAGCTTAATGAAGATTATAGGCAGTAGAGCTGTCACAGATAAGCTTTAGGCATCCATCTACAAAAAATTAGCTAACCGCGACAAACCCAACGGCGCTTTACGTCCACGATAAGAACATTCAGAAGAAATTTGCACAGTAGCTATCTATAAGGCTGATTATATGAAGGTCGGAATAGCCACAAACAACTGAACAATTCGTCTCCAACTGCTAATTCACTAGCCGAAAGGAACTACTGCCAGGCTCCGCTGATGGAGCGGAAGAGCTGTAGCATTACCCTTTCTAATCACTTTCTCACTCGGGAAAGAATGAACAGAATGCCTGTATTCCTCTCCCCACCGTAAATTCACTCTAAATATCCACATCAGGCCACCGAAGTTGCGACTGTTTCATAAGTAATGGTTCACATAGACAGTAGAGGACGCAGAAAAAACAAGCGCCAAGAAAGGCATAACTAGAAAAAAAACCTCCCAAATGCTGCGAAAAGACTTCTGGCAATTCGCCAATATATCAAGCGTTCTTTCTTCAATTCAAGAGGACAACCCCCGCATATATTGTTGTTGGGATTTGCAACTTGTCTCAAATAAGCTTCCTTCTACTCTGCAGCAGAATAACGCTACAACGCTTGCTGCAAGTATCTACCTGCGTACAAAGATGGAACTGTGCGTTCAGAAATGACTTTCAGTTAGAATACCAGTATTTCAGATGTGAAAGAATTAATGCGAAAATGAGAAAAGTGGTGACCACCCCGATGACCACCTCCCTCTTCTTTTCGATGACCACCTCCCTCTTCTTTTCGATGACCACCTCCCTCTTCTTTTCGATGACCACCTCCCCGCTCATCTCGCTGCGATTGCACACATCACCATAAGCGGTGACTCATAAATGTAGCACTCAACAACGCAAAAAAATTGATGAGTTCCTCAACAAAAACTGCAAAAAACAGAAAAAAAAAATCGATAATTATGAACGAGTGAATAGTTGCGCAAAATGAGCATATGTTAAATTTATGAGGCGATAATCTTCTATCGTTTATTGACAACAATTAGCGGGCACAACGATAGCGCTAGCAATGGAACGAACGTTGAACGTTAAAGAGAGAGGAATCGAAATATAGCTCCTTCCTAATACCCATTAAAAAAAAAAACGCCTCCGATATTGGACAACTAAACAACTCTTCTAAAATATTCATTACTGCACTAATCCAGTAAGTTAAATTACTGTGTAATAATCTGAATAATCGCTTTACTAGAATTATGTTTGGCATCGAATATAGCGCCATGATGACAACTATGTGCTTTCGATACAGCATCCATCACCTCCAATAATTATAGACAGATTCCTGATGTGATCAGCTGCAGATAACCAATATAACCCCACCCCTCTCCACCCCCCCCCCCCCCCCCCCCCCCCCCCCCCCCACAATACACCACTGGTCTTTTTTCTTGAGGAAGATGAAAAGTGTAAAAGTGAAACATTTAGTTGCTACCGTGACGTCATCACATTAGAGGAATATTTTGCAGATACTCGATATGTAGTAGTGTGTTATCAGTGGATTATGCAAAGAGTAACGACAGCGTTAGACAAAGATGGAATTTGCAAACGGTGGCATCAAACAGAGAGAACGAATCGCATGAGAAAACACAAAGGAAGAGATGCCTATGAAAAAAGGCTTCGCACCCTCCCCTCTCCATTTCATCTCCACTTATTGTATTGTGTTGCCACTTCAAAGAACTGTCGGACGCAGGTGAATTTAATTATAGGAATGTGTAATGTGCGAATCTTTAAGACAGCAAACATTGCTTCAAACGTTAAAATTTGAGAGTGGACAACCGACATAAAGCACGTTTGATCCCGAAATGTGAAAACTATTGGAAAGAATTCTCTTTTGGAACTATTGTTGTGTTTTGAGAGGTACTAAATTTACGCTGACCCACTTTTGCACAGAAGTAATTAATTAAAGAAAGGGATAAAATGAATGACTACGAAGAACAACAAGGAAAAGAAGCAGTTTCGTTGATGCAAAATAATAAAACAAGCAAACTTAACAGGCAAAACCTAAGTATGTGATTTACATATCCACCTTATCTAATAGAAACGATAGCGCCACTCAAGCCCGAAAAAAAAACTATCCTCAATCGATCGCTGAGAATTTAATTCAACAACGAAGCAACATTTTTATCAAACACCGATGTATAAAATGACGGCCAAACCGACCGCCCGCGCCCCGTATGCAATGCGCACGTGCGAGCCTGAAGCGATTCTTCGAATTTGAACAGCTCAAACTATTACAGCGCTATTCCCACTTTCCTAATTTTCATTAACTTCGCTTTATACGAGCAAAAATATGAGTAATTAAAGGAATTCTTGCCTTTAGAGCTGTTGCGAGCACTTGCTGTCCTCTTTTTACGTAAATGGGCAAATCTTTCACTGCACCGTATCAACGGGTTCTTTGTGTTACTGAAATCCCATCCATCGATAGTTCATAAAAGTGGAGGTGTAGCTACGGAGATGAATACGTAAATACAGTTACATGCAAATTTTTATAGTCTTACTCTTGACACCAATAGTTTCTATAACCTTTCTATTGTTGGTATGAAATGTTCCAACGGTTTTCTTTTTGGCTTACTTGATCGGTTCTGAAAACTCTTTTTTTGCTTTCTCAGAATGGAAGTATATGTTATTTATGTAGGGATTCGATTCATTGCTTTTTTATTTTTCTCTAGGAAATCTCAGGCATTTCAAGCTATCCCACTTTGCTTCATTTTTTTCGTAAAAATTCAGTATCGGTTTTAATGATTGGGTTTTATTGATTGTTCTCAAAGATTCATAAGTTCTAGAACTTTACTGGGTTACTATTGATAAGAAAGGCGCTTTGCTGATTACACGACGCGCGGATAGCTCCTGTTTTTATTCTCTATCCTATGCAACCATCTTGTTCAAGCACCATTCTCGAGAAGTCGGACCTCGAAGAATTCGCAACGACGTGGAAATGAAAGAAACAGCTGTTAAGTCTCAAGCAGATGGTTGATGATTAATGCTTATATCATCCACATGCAAAAACGCCAGGATCTTCTAAACAAATAAGGTGCTATCTTGGCTTACACTTTCAGCATAGAAGAGCAGCTAATTTCTTTGTTTTAAATGATCAATACCAATCTGCAACTGACTTCCTTATGATTCGTGAACATTAACTCAACTACGGATCTAATGACTGCTAATATTTAGAGGACTGTTTTTGAAGTCTGAAAAAGAAGACATTAGCACTAATATCAGTTAGGATGTCGAATCGCAAAGGCTGCAAGGAATCTCGACATTCATTGTCGCTGAAGAAGTGTTCCCTAATGGCCAGCATCATGATGAGCGCCATTGTTTTCTCAAAATACCACCTCCTCAAATGACTCTGTAAGAGTAGAATGTTATACTACTTCTGAACTGCTAAAAAACAAACATTGCGGGGGGGTCGCATTGCAGCTAATGATCTCTTAAAGGCAAAAATCTCTCCTCACTAATTTCCCCCTTATTTATCAACAGTTATTGAGATACATTTAATGATATCGACTTTGATACACTTGAAATTGCTCATAACCTGAATTCATTGACTCAAAAAATTGCATCTCACCTGATTTCGTTGTTCACTTCATTTTTATGAAAGCTTCGTTTTACATCCCACCAGCTATAATCTTTCTACGATCATTAGAAGCAACCATTTTGTCGGTTATTCGTTATATACGTTTCCAAGCAATATCATCGCAATAATCTAGCAACTTATCGATGTGCAACACCCACATGTACCCTTTGTAGCGTCTTTGAAGATTTTTATGTGGATAAATCCTTTAATTGAACAATCTTACATCAGAAAGCCTTATGTTCTCTTCCACTTCGTTCAACTATCTCTCAGTAGCGGATTGGATTCAGAATGTGCATAACAAGAACGCTACTGACTGTGTCGACATTAAAAGCTTTTGATTCGATTTCCATCCCTTTCCTAATCATAAAAATTCCCTCCTACGTCATCATCAGTTAATTACTAAAGTGAACTGCGGCCTTGTTGACAAATACACATTTCAGCGTAAAAGTTCGAAATGAATTCTGAAATGAATACGAAATTCCCAGTGGTGTTAATAGTTTTTATTGCACATAACGACTTACTGAAGTGTTAGGGCTCACCTATATGTCAATGATATACTGTGTATCAGCTAATCAAGCAATGATAATCAAACTTCAAATTGCTCTCTATTCAATCTTTGCTTCCTCTCAATAATAGTGCTTCCTCATATCTACTCAGAAATGCTCTGTTATGCACATTCTTACACCTTACCCAACCCATCCCCAGGTATATTATATTAATGACACTCCTACTACATCAAAGGCTTCGGAATCTTCTTCGGCTCCGAACTGAAATTCAACAAACATGTCGCGAAAGCAGTTTAAAATGTGTTTTATAAATAGCGGCTGTCCTTGAACGCACTGAAGTCGCAAGACCATTCTGCGTATAAAGTGATAGTTACAACTCATACTACACCGCCACTGGAGTAGACAAGTAAGTTTGGCATCTCAACCCCAAACGCCATTATGTTCAAATCGAAGACTTACAAAGATGTTTCATAAGAGTAGTAGAGTAGCTTCCAAAAAAAGTAAACTGCCAAGCAGCGTTAGGTGAAGAGACTTAAGAAGATGCACTTTGGTCCCCTAGAGTTTCGCATAATGCACCACACTCTGTGGACGGTGTCTGAGATTTTGTTAAGCGAAAATCATTCTGATTCTTTCAGAAGTAACCCCCCCCCCCCTCCCTCCTCACAGAGTGAAGCCCGTCACCCTTACAAAATACGCAAGATAAACTTTAATAACAATAATATAAAGAACAGCTTTAATAACGATGTTATCAGTTTATGCAGTTCTCGTTTAGCCATGGTCACTCTATCACATATTATATCAACGTTCAAACGAAGCCTCAGCAACCTTCCACTTCGTCATTTCCTTGTTTGCAGTGATCCTGACTTATTATCATTGCTTATCACCAATTGCTCTCTTGGTTTTATACAGTTCACATTTACATGCTCATTCAATGGCAACTCATTCACTGCTTTGTTATGTTTACTCTTTATTTGTTTGCTTTAATCGACAAGGCATTTTCATTACGAATAAGAGTCTCTTCTTATCGCTTGCACTTCCGCTTAGGTGAAGTTGTAAGGTCGCGTGAAGGTTAGCGCTTAGGCTCCTCTCGTGCCCGACGAGTCGATTCATCGTTCTTCTAGTCAAGAGGAGAGTTCCGATTTGCTCCGCCGTCCTCATCCTGCCCTGGTCGAATTGACTTCGTAGGGCGAAGTCAAAGAGTCTGGTCAGAGCTCCCTTAAAACCGACCACGCACTAAGTAGTACTAAACGATGAATGCTTTATTATACATCTATATTTAATGCTTCTTCACTGTTTTGTTATATATTTATATTTAAATATATGTATGTACTGTATGACTTTACGTCATCCATACTTTCTATCATTATCTCACTCATTCCATTTCAAAAATCCTTTTATGTTACTTTTATCTGCTTTTTTCGGTTACATATAAATGCCAGCGTTTCTATTGAAACCTTTAGACGTATGCTAATGTTTCGATAAATATGCCTCTGCTAGAAATCCGAACACAAAAATGTATATACAACGACAAATACAATGAATGCAGCAACAGCGAATATGGAAAATGGAAAAGAAGCGTTTATTAAGCATTTTTCATTGTTTCTTTAGTGTTCATGTATTTTACTTGATGTAATGCGCGAATTGCAAAAGCACATATCGTGTCGATCACAGCGCGCCCTTCCTCCCACATCTATTTGTTTTTCAAGCGTTTTACAATCACTGAGCTGAGTAAATTAGATTAAACTCTCTCAAAAAAGCCGCTTCAAACCTCAGTGCTATATAAATCCCTTGTTGCCTTTTAGTTAGTCACTCATTTTCAAAAAACAATTTAAGCGGTCCGATTTTTTCCAAAAGGTAATGAATGCATAAAATGGCTTTTTGTTTTTCACAAATTATTAGGCGTTTGAACTATACGATGTTTTACGCAAAATTCCTCAATAATTTGAGGTATTTAATTGTTCTTTTTCAATCATGAGCAGTGAAAGTGATATGATATTCCATCGAAGATCGTAGTTCCAAATCAACCAATTTCTAGTGTCTCATAAAAAACGTTAAAAATTGCTGACGGAAAATTTTCAACAAAAAAATTTTGCAGCATTATAGGAGGAAGTCAGCTACACGAACGAATAAGAAACACAAGCACGTTGAGGCATTTATGCCGCTGCAATATTTATATACTCTGCGTCATCTCAAATCTCTTCGTCGAAACAAATGTCATATCTTCATTTGCAATAACCACCACTAAGACCAAGGCCCTGCAACCGTATAAAGTGAATTCAGCCAAAAACAAAACCGATATTTGTGTTTAAAGCATCCGAAAAGCTCTTTCAAAAATCTCAAAAGCCTCAGGTCCTTGCGATCCGACCTTCTTGAACAAATTCTAGTGAAAAAGTGAGCTTCAATCTTTCGGAGCCTGCGAGTGATGTCTAGGTTGTTAGGATGCAGGAAATGATCACAGCCGAAACTGAAGTTGATATTAGCGTTCCTTATGTCTGAAAACCTTTAAAATGGAAATTTGGTGGAAAATTGAGACAATTGCTCTGAGTGCCTAAGTAGACGCAGTGATTACATATGCATCCTTAAGTTTAATTCGCCTTACTAATCACTGTAGCGCATTTCGACTGTAACGATCTACCATTAAGCAACCTCATCGAATAAACTTTAGTGCTTATTCTAACGTAGTATAACAAGCATGCAATATGCGTTTAGATGTAGTATACTACGAAGTTGTTGCATTTCAACTGTAATTTGTTTCCCATAGTAGAAGTAGAAGTGAAGATTGACCCAATGCTAAGCAGTGCTGCAAATTTTTTGGTTTATATATGAAAGGTAATCAGTAGAATATATTAGCGCAACGTCTTTGGACTATTACTTAATATTGATGCAAACAACACGACAGAACTGTCAAGTTGAGTCAGCAAAGGATTTCAAGATGTACTTCCGTGCACCATAAAGCACATTCAAACATTGCTTACTGTATAGCAAAGAAGTGCTTTAATGCGTGAATCCTTTCGAATCTCGTTGCATCTGCACCACCATCAGCAAACAATTGAGAAGGTCCAGGATAATTCAACCGGGACGCTTTTTACTCGCACCTAATAATCGCTCACTTACAACTCGATATCGCATCAAATGGGAACTTTATTTTGCGATGCTTATACTGTAAGTGGTGGCTTCCCATCTTTTAAACAACTTTTGGATTCATTAGTGTCAGGCATAGTTTTCACTTCCTATATAATAATAGTGTGTGTTTGGTCTATATTCCGGTAACCGGTAAGGCTGCTGTTATACTGGCCTTACACGATACAAGGATTTCACATGCTGATACGCTTTATCCTGCCCACCACAGCTTTAACCGGTAGAATCACAACTTCTTTCTTCAAATATAAGTTGGCTGAACTGTAGCCATCAGTTTTTAATCTCGCAACTCCCACACCAGCCTACACTTGAAATAAACTCCCTTAAAACATGACAAAGACAAAAATAATCTCAATTTTCACAAAAAAAAAATTTTTTTAACGCAAATACTTCACCTCATACAGTTGATGAATTAATCAAGCTTTAGCACACCTGTTATAAATCGCCACAGTACTAACAACAAAAGCTCCGATCAACAAGTTGACCTTAATGCTTTTATGCAACAATGTCTTATGCGATGCTAAACATTGAATAGCATTGTTGACATTTCATCGGCCTTTAATTTACACAGATATTATGCGTCAAATCGGTTATAGCTGAAAAACTAGGAGCCGAGGAGTTTTCGACGTCCATAGTCAATAATTTAACACAGATCTATGCAAAGGCACAATGGTGAGCTTGCCAAATGGCGCTTTTGTCATGTGCCGTCTTTGTCGTCAGCATTCGGCGCAACTGTCTCAGTAACTTCTCCATGTGGATCACTTCCCCCACAGCCATCCTTGGTTGTACGCTTTTATACATTACTTTTATTAAGTGAACGCATTGTGAGAGATGCTTCATTGTTGTTGTTTTTTTAATGTATGTCGATGTGCTTTACGGAGATTCATTTTTTCGTGATTTAAGAGTGATCTTCTTTCTCTTTAATGTAAAAATGTTCATGTTGATGTTTGCAATGAATCACTTCGTTGTTTCACTGCATTTTTGTGGGATATTTACAAATTAAACACTATTAGGCACGTCATTTGAATCAGCTCATTTTTATTCATTTATTAAATTGTACCTCAATTTGCGATTGTTTATTTGGGCATCGTTGTATTAAAAACTTTATTGCATAAAGAACAAGCGAGAAGAGATCAACTAACACAAGATGCACCTCGCAATGGCAATATACTTGTGTAGGGATATTTGCAGCATTCACTGGTCGTATTGTACGGGGTGGCAACAAGACGATCGTTATGTCTGAGGTAGCAACATGCCTCATCACCGTTACGTGGTAGCGCTCCATTACAGCACGAGTGCGTCGCTGATGAGAATGCCTACAAAAGTGTTGTGCTGTTATCGTACAACCTCCAAACCATTCCTCAGGAATTGTAACTTATCAACTGTCCAAGGGAGGCTAAGTTTAATAGGGGAACTAAATTTGAGGGGGAAGGGGAGAGAGTGACGAAGGGGAGGGGAATGTCTCAGAAAGGAAATAATTCCAAGGGAGGATCTAATTGATTTTGGATGCCATTTTAAGGAGAATTCATATGAGAGACGTTTCAGATTCCCTGTCTCTCTCAAATTTACCTCCCTTCTCACACTCCACTTTTGGCTGGTTGAACGTTGCAGATGAATTCGTGGTGTTACGATGTTTGCAACGGTATAAAGCAAACAGTCGGAAGGAAAACGTGTACGTTACCCTAAGCTGTGCGCAAACATTTACGCCTTTCTTCTGTAAAGTTCACCTAAACTATTTTCTCAGTGTCGAACAGTTTAACATATAAATGTCAGTTTTCGATTTAGGTATTGATTCGAATTGCACTTTGTTGATTTCTGCACAAATTTTCAATGAAGGTGTGCGTTTTAAGCTGCACTGGGAAAACTGATGTTATGTTATACGATGCACTAATATTGAGCTGAAGCGACATATTTGGAGGCTCCACCCGGAACCGAAACTGTGTTTCCGAATGTATCGAAGGATGACTCAAACGGTGAGAAAACGCTTTTGATGGATACCAAACTATATCAGCTTTAGGCTATTCTCAGCTCATATCATTTCACTTCCAGATTTTTGATCGAAAAAATTTTAGAATCGTGACTCCGAAAAATTAATTCAATTCGAAATAGCGGTGGTATGCACCTAACATAAATCATTATTGCGATTCAGCATTTGATAGCAGCTTACAGTGAATGTGCCATCATCTGCTTGGCAGCAACTATCGAATTCAGCCTTCTGAAAGACACGACCTCCACAGCAAATTTCCGACACACCACCATCGTATGCTTCACGACCACAACAAACACTTCCGGTGACGAACGTGTGCGTTAGCACCCCATCGCAGCACAGTGTCGTCTTATCGTTTCGATCGAACGACTGGCTACCGCAACAATCTCCATCAACAACGTTATGAACCTCAAAAGCATACTAAGTATTGAAGAGTATGCTAATAAATTTGCTGTAACAGTGTGGGACAAGAGACAGTTGCAAAGCAAATTTGCATATATCCGCACTGTCGCCGTGCAAACTCTTCCTCTTTCTTATCTCAGCCGAATAAAGTAAATGAGGAACTACCGATGAAGGACACCTTTAATCAGTTAAATAAGAGGAAGGTCGTGAAGCGATTCCTTCGTAGTTCTTTAAGCAAGGGAAACCTGTGAACAATACAACTTCTGAAGTAGTCAGATTTCAGATTTTATTTTCATTGCACTTATTGCAGCATATTTCCGGCCTATGAATTGGCGCACTTTATTATGTGACGTCATGTTTGATGCAGTGCAGCATGTCTTTTGTTATGCTGGAGGTGTGTGCTGAAAATACAGATCAAATTACTTGACCGCGATATGAGAAGCGAATGGATGATTTTGGACATATAAGGCATACCACATCAGCACTGCTTTACAGATGAAATTAGAACTGTTACAATGCAGATCACATTGGGGTGATAACACAACTCCAAACATCGTTGAGATGTTATCGTGGTAAGGTGCCGTTAATGAGCTGAATAAAGCGTTAGCACTTAAAGTAAGATTCTGAAGTTCGAGGAACACCAGTTAAATCATCGTCAAAAATAGCACTTATATGCATATTGAGGCTTTTCAGAAAAAAGTCCTTCATAAAATTCATTCCATCGATATGTGATTGTTTCTGTTTTCATTTGCTGAATTCATTTTGCTTATTGGCTCACAATCCTTCAACGCATAAATCAAGGATAACTCTTAAGTTCTGAATATGACGCTTCTGATAGTTGCTCACAGCCATGGCTGCTATAACTATGAAAGCTGCAACCGTAACTGTCTTCAGCAGCGCTTTTCCCCTTGCTGCTTAAGCTCGTGGTTCTGTGTACTATTAAATTCAATTATCTTGATCTAGTACGCTGCTTATGCAAAAATCCGGACCTGGCTATAGAAATGAAATGCGATCTGGAAGGGATTTTCGGAATATATGAAGTAGTGATTCCGTAATTACAAGTTATATTCACTATCAATCAGTTAGGGAATCAAAGTAAATAGAAATTTTAGAGACATTTGGGATCGACACTTATAATAAGCAAATTTCACACATTTAGGTTTCCTAACAGTTGTTGTGAGAAATGCACCAAGAAACACAAACACAATGCGTTCTCTATTATAAAAGCTCATTTTGACTCACATCGAGCGCGAGCTGTGTGATTAGCTGAAATTATTGCCAATCGAGCAGCCCGTGCTTTATCAACAACAAATTCCTCTATCCTGCTGGAATAGCGTTAACAAGCAGAACTGCCACAGAAGCTTGCAAATAACCTTTTTTAATTTGGAAATTTGTGAATCGGGGGGAGGAGAGGATAGAGCCATGAGACGTATTCTAAGGCCGTTTATTGCTCGAAGTGTGTTGGTTTGAAATTATCGTTCAGAAGCCCTAAGTAAGAAGCGACTTACAATGTTCCCACAGCATGTCTGTTTGTTCGAGAGGGTTTCGTTTCCGCAGCACTTCTCGTGATAAACATCTCCATGCCATCTTTGTCTGACCGTATTTTGGCAGCAAATATGAGTGAACTGGTTGATGGGTTCGTGACCACAACACGAAACAGCGATCAACTCGTCAATATTCGTATAGTTCTTGCAGCGGTGTGCGTCGCCGCAACATGCGCTAATCACTTAAACGGTTATTATTTGAGACATCATTAATATGCGAAAAATGCAACACAAAGTAAAAAGTTGAACTTCGGCCCTTTGATTACCAGATAAGTGCGTTGTGTCATATATTTACAAAGTGCACGGTTACATTATTGTCCGATTCGCTCAGAAGACTATTTCCAACGTTTCAAAATCAAAATGCCTCAAACGTTTGCAGGCATGTTGGAGTGAGGCGCGACAGCTTTCATGGCGTTGCTGAGGTGAATTTTGTACCTCCGTTGATGTCGTAGCGATATGGGTGGATGTCACTTTATGCAATTACTTACTAGCTGCGTCTCCACTGAACAAGTACTAGCGTTGCCCGTATACAAAGCAAACAAGTAGTGAATGTAAGCGATACATGTGGGACACTAGCTAACGAACATTTCCACGAAACGCGAAATATTTGTCGATAAGCATAAAATGATTGTGCATCACTCATATTTTCGAAACTATGGGATATTGTGTCACATGTCATGTAACAAAGCTATGTCCACTCTATGCATTCGTTTCGATTACAAATGCATATATTTACGAAATACTGTTCTAAAACTCAGTAAAAGTTTCTTGTTTCAACTCATCCTTTGCGAACTGTACTCACTTTATTGGCTTATTAATAGCATTGCAGTAGTTTATTAAAAGCAAGGCTCTCTAACTTTAAAACCACTTGCGAAAGTGATTCACTAGTAGTTATTGTGGCCAGTCGGAAAGTGAGGAAATCAACCGCTATTTCAGCTACGTACAACGGCAGCTTTTGTAAGAAATACCAGTAGATGGTGAAACGAAATGAGGTATGGAGAAAAGCAGCTGACCCACCTAACTGCGGATAAATCGACCCAGCACATGAGGCGATTATAAGAACGGTCAACGCGGTACGCATACCAGCCGAGAACTGACCACCTCATAGCAAGCATCGAGCACTCGTTTGCGCAGCCGGCTGTGATACACAGCTCCTTTCTGCTTGCATCGTTCACGGTGTGTCAATTTTATTGTCTGCCTTAGTCAACATTCCTATATTATCCCCACTCACATCGCATCACGTTCTCATTATCGTAACTTTACGATTCCATACGCTCATCCTTCGGTTTTCGATGTTTTCCTATCTGTGAACGTGTAAGAGTCTTACTGATGAGAAACCATCGAGAGATCGTCAACTCAGCGCTTCTCCCATAGATTTATTGAAGTATGGCAATGCATCTCTCTCCCTCACGGCTGAGTTGGTCTTCATAAAAACGGTAATGGTAGCATCTACCAATACTATCATGAGAAGTGGTATTCACACGAGATGAGATACACTTCACACCATTAAAGGCTTTGTGTTGTTGCAAGGCTGTGTGGTCAATATGCAACAACAAAAATATTTATTAAGACACAATATGAACGTTCGTTTTGATTATCGGAAGATTGAATTGAGTATCACGGGAAGGTTGGTAGGTGATTAAGTTTATTTTTCGACTTCCGTCGACTCCATTTTTGTTGTTTCTCTCTGAATCCATTGATGAGTGGAAAGGATACTTCCTTATCAACGGTAAGATGCAACGTAATAACAAATACTGCATCAAACTGTAACAAGGCGCACAATCTGTTATTTAGATGGATAGAAGACATACCGTATTCCTCCAATAGACACACACCTTAAATACTGTACATGCAATAAAAGGACATCAACAAAATTCAATAATTAGACGCAAATAAAGCACCATTAATGAACATCGTATATGCACATAGATGGAAGTGATGACGATCACAAAGGATGGCCACACACAAGAAAAACAAGTGCGTAGCGACTTGCCTCTCAATGGGGGAAGCTCAAACAATTAAAGCCTTGTTTTTTTGTGCGTAGACAACAGTGCATCAGAAATTGTGCAAGTGAACCTTTTCTCGGAATGGAGATTTATTTTTGGCAGTGAAAGAGATCGATGCATACAATGGGTGAACGCGGTCGACAACTTCTGGAAGACATACTTCACAACGTGGTTATCGCTAGCAAATATGAACAAAAACCGCAACTCCTCCCTTCTGCAATTCAGAAATCCATTCTTCGGCATGACCTATGGGTCAGTCGACACTAATTTCGTTGTATCCGTCGGAGATTTGCTTCTTGGGGCAATGGGCCTGAAAATGCTGACGATTATTAGAAAACTAAGGACAAGCCTCATAAATAGATTGCAATGCGCATTATAATTGTTGAACAGATATACATTAAATACATTCACCTTGGTTTCACAGTGTACGTTTATGCCCGTCATTGAAATACTTCGCGCGTCTCCACTTTTGTGGTGCGAGTTTCGCCTCATATCGATCGATGACTGCCGATCAGCCAAATCACTTCAAAATTATTTCCATCTACCTTGATTCACGTCGACAAGTTAACCCTCATTAAAGTCGACAGATGGAATTTTATTAGCATCAACAGACTTATGCAACAACCATTCATAGGGATTTCCCACTAAAGCTTTTCATTGTGAATGCTGCAGGTGTTTCTAATTTGTGAATTGTGCCTAGCTAAATTCACCATAAACAAAACGCTGCTCGTTTTGTACGGGAAACCTCATTTCCACACCAGATGATATGCTTCATTCAAATAACATCGAGAATTTTTCTTAATGCGTTTCATGGTTGGCAAAAATCGCGTATTGAAGAGGTTGTATCTGCCCATCTGTCTCCACATTTAAACTCGAATAGACTATACCAATTTGCACGAAATTTCCAAGATCACTACCATGACCGACTTTGTGTCCAGGTTTTAAAAGTCACTCCTTCTTTCTTCCTTTCCTTTTCGGTAACGGGGCCAAACAGCACCCACCTTTTAAGAAAACTTTCCCAGTAATGGTTTGCGCGCCATTTCCTGTAATTACTGGGAAATACGCAAAAAAATGTACTATGCACTGCTATGTAGGCAGTTCTCCACATATTTCAAACATCGAGCTAAATGAAATATTTACATGAATTCGATTTGCAGTATTCTATTGAGAAAGCAAAAACCATTTCGTAAACGCTTACATTTCTATCATACCAGAGCTGCCATTTGCTCACTGAATCCTTGTAATTCGCCAATTTTTTGCACCATTCTCGATATATCGATTGGAACTGTGCCAAACTAGTTGGTTGTGTGCATTCGGCTGCAAAACTTGTTAAACTTAAGAACGAGAATGCACAGCATAAGTTCATAGTAGATGTTGACTCAACGGCAGCATATCCGTTCCCCATCAATTGGAATGTTTATCAAATCTTGCTATGAAACGTTTGATGGAAAAGAGGAATTTGTGCATAAATAAAACAACATTTAGGTGATCATTAACCGACTGAATATATTGACCACTTTTTGTTCAGTAATTTTTTGCAGGCAAAACAATTCAATAAAGATAGTGAATATTTAGCAACAACTGAAGATACTCAGGCTGGAAGATATAAAGCAACTAGTATAAAGTGTTGGGCTGTTTAAAATGAAAGAAATATTAAAGAGGCCTACCTTCATCCACTTCGACTTCATAGATGACAAGCGGTTCCCCATTGAACGAACACTCATAGACACCACTTTCCACACCAGACACCTGAAACAATCTTACTTTAACCCTTATTCCATTTTTTACTACTACTATGTGGGAAACATTTAAATCGATCTTCTCATATTTTTCTTAACCCCTCCTCCCTCCTACCACTCGATCAGAAACACACCCACACGGTTTGATTATCTGTGAGTGTTATACTTTCTGACAGACAGGTGAAGTATGAAACAAGAAACATTAGATCGACCTATTTCTCCGTGTATATAAAATTCATTTTTCTGCATAAATATCTAGTCGAATGCTTTATTTAACTGCATTCGATCGCACAGATGACATCATAAGATTCTTATCAATGCAACGTCACACTGATGCACCAAAAAGCAAACTTCTGTAACTTCCAACAGAACAACAGACAAGGAGGAAGCAACTCCATCCGAATCAACGAATGAAGCAATCTGCTTAGTAGTAAATGGAATAATGCGCCGAATTCGAACCAAACTCAAATCCTCAAAAACTGGTCAAATGATTTGCAATGCTCCAATCATGATAAATTACGAAATGGATTCCCATCGCTTATAAAATCAAAAGGATCCCCATCGCTCATAAATACTGTCAGTTGATTCACGATGAACTTTTTGAGGACGACTCAATCTTTCGAAGAAAACACAGACGAGAAAGTGATGCAAACATTGTTGCTTAACTATCAACGATTCTTGGTCAGCCTTAGGTTATAATTATCAACACTAACGTTGAGCAGTACAAGGCCACCCATTGTTGTAAAAGGCTTCTGCGGCGAGGCGATTAGGCGGTTGCCGTTGAAACTCCACGAGGGTGAGCCCACCTCACAGCTCAAATGCAATGCATCGCCTGGATAAGCGCGTATCGAATTCCGCCGAATATTGCCCATACACTTCGGTGTTTCGCCTGGACCTGCATTCACCCATCTGCAACACATCTCCCCTGTCAATATGAAGTAGTTTTTTATTTTTAATCGGGCTATTCTAGCAACTTCCATTAGCTGATAACATGTACGCAGTGAACAAGGCCTTTCTACTTCTTCTGAAGTCATGCACTTCAATCACTCGCGCAAACCTTCTAGTGCAAATTTGTTGATCTTCTAAAGGAGATTCGTTTTCGCAGTTTGAAGAGTGTAAAACAGATGTAAATCCTTATGCACCTTCGAATGCCTAACAGTTCTGTTCAAAGGCCTGACCTAAAAGTCGATGAACGAGCTCAATCATCCTTTCGGTCAGATCAAATCAACCATATCTCATGGCTCAGGTATTACTGGCTTTTGAGTTGAAACCACTGGTCAGAGAAACATACATATACCCAAGCAAAAGCATGATCCCGTCATAACACGCTTTGCACAAACAAGTTTGTACGCGCTCAAAAAACTTAGTCATTTCACGAAAAGTGAAAACGATAAAATGGAACCCAATTATAAACGCTGCAACTTAAGGATCCGACAAATTTTTAGGGAGAGCATGTAATCAGCATGAGCGAACAATCTGCCAATTTTTTACGGCAATTCGAGATCGAAAGGGGACATTGAGATCGTTCAAATAAAAATGCACAAAATCACATATTTCACAGGCATATAATTCAATAAGTGAAGATTATGTAAACGTAACCCCACAGCGGATGAGTGCGCAGTCTTCCTTCTGAAGCACAACGAACGTGCACAACTCCACGAGCAATACGGATCGACTGCGCACTGTGCACAAGTCGTGTAGAGCTGACACTGCGAGAGGAGGTACTGCGAAACGGATTTTGCATCCGACACATACAGGAACTCAGTGGGCAGCAATGCAATTGCGAACGCACTCTGACTACCTTCGAGTTCATAAGATGCAAGCAAACGAGATTCTGAACCGACGGCACCTTCCCAATGTGACAGCTTGAAAATCTTCCGCGTGCTAAAATAGGGAACTGCCAATGAACGCCTAAACGACACAAAGAAATAAGATCGCTAAAATGTGGCCGAAATCAAAATAGAGGTGATCTATCTTTACGAGGTTAGAGAAGGCACACTGTAGAATGATTTTTTAAAGGATTCTTTTGGCAAGAATAGGTACACTTCACAGCAAAACTGGAAATGCCGCAATAAATCTTCGAGACAGCAAAATAGAAACAATTTCTGTTCATTTATAAAAAATGGTGTAGGATGGGAAAATAGAAATATGCAACGGCAGCTGACCTCTGTACGTTCTTTCGCATAATCTCCCCAACCGATGGCTCATGAAGGTACGGTCGTAGAATTTTGCGCGTACATTAGGCGGCTGAAGATGGCTACTAACCCTGGATATGGGTCATTCGCTTTTAGCTGTGTCTGATAAGGCATTTTTTTAGCTTTCATTCGGTTATTTGTCTTAATATGCATGAGGAAGCTAAAAAAGCTTATGCAAAGCATGAGGTGTGCTTTTTTTTACTTTTTTCTTCATTTGCGCTACGCAAGATGAACATCAGGCAATGCCGCAATTGCCGAAAGAAGGAAAAGCTGTGCTGCAACATTCTCTTCCTCAGCATTTACAACACCTATTTTTCTCAAGTAAAAAACGAAATACAACATAATTAGCGATAACTTTCAAGAAGCGCAATGGATTTCCAAGTATTGAACTAACAACACTGAAAAGGCAGAACTTCGTTGTAAGTCGGCCGGAGAGGAAAAAAAGGAATTAAAATGTTGTGTTGACTCACTTATGTGAGTAGACAAAAATAACGTTCACTGAAGGAAGCACATCGACCGCAATATGAGTGAACAGTTCTTGGGCAAGAGTGAGTAGTGGTGGACCCGCCGAAACTGCTTCAGCCATAAGCAGATGTGACTTTGCGAAATGTAACTCTCCATCGGTAATTGCTGCTGAATTCGCCACACACTGCAATAATGCGGCTTTTGTTGCTTGGAGATAACATAAAAACTCATCATATCTCCAGTGGTCAATTCAGCCGTACTGTTCTCATGCTGGCAGGACTGCAACGGTATGCGCTTTTTGCAATTCCACTCCTCAGGCCGATAAAATGAAAACACAACAGCACACACTTATAAATATATTCATGTTTTAAGTAAAACCAACCGCCCGTGCAAATATGCTGAGGATTCCTTTTGTTTTACTTTATGATCTGAGGATTCGGAAGTCCAAGAAACTTTTTCCAGTTCACAAGTCAACCTAAAGTGTTTCATAGCTACAGCTTCAGCAATTCTCGAGTTGAAATCACCGGACAATAGAGACTTACGAAAGAATATAAAAACAAACAAAATGTACGAAGAAACTTTGGTGGTCCATAATTATCTGAACAGAAGGGAAATCCCTTATGTAAAATTTCTCAAAGACCAACCGTTCCAGGTCGATGAGGAGGCACACTTTCGGGAGGCGTTGTCGTCCAACTACTTCCAGTTGTAATCTGTTCGGCGAACATTCCTTGATCGAAAAGCTGAAATCGTTAGAAGCTAATTTGCGTTGACACTCTGATCTTTCATTTCTCTTTTCTCCCATTTCTCGCTCCACCCACTCGTCCCCTTTCCACATGACAAACTGACAAAACGAAAAGCTTTCATAGTGTGCAAAGAACCTTCAATATTGCAATGTCACAAACAATGTAACCGCCGAAATCTGAGTTTAAAAAAACATTTCATCACGCGAAATATTTGTAGTTTTCCCAACTTTGCAAGTAACTTATCAAGGTGGAAAGCAAGCAAAAAGTCGAGCTCACAAACACACCTGATTGATCGCGTTCAGAGAAAAGACACACACCGCACTACCGCCGAATGCGACATCTGCCGTTGTAAGCGTCGCATAGAAAAGCGTATCCATCCTACCGTCGACACGCTGCACTGATTCTGAAACCGCTGTCGTTTGAGAAGATAAATAAAGGCGATCAAAGAATCATATAGATCTCAAGATCCACCTGCAAGCATAAGATGAACCTTGCGTATGAGCACAACACAAGTACGAAAACTAAACGTTAATTAAGTGAACTCACGAATCTGATCGAAGTATAAAGGGAATTGTGAAGATATTGAGCAGTTGAGTCGCGCTTTCACAAAACTTGTCCACACCTGTCGTAAAACGTTTTTACCGCCAACGTCTTTCTGAAAAAGATCCCAAACTCAGAGAAATGTAATTCGAATAGAGTCTTCGATTCAGTCAAAAGAAACCGGTGCTTGTTAGAATTGATGCCAGTAGGAAAATGCTGAAATATGATTCAAAACACACATGGAGGGCTAATATCTATTACGGAAACTAATCATGAAAACATATTAAACGATGCCGGAAATATAAAGGCATTGTTAGTGAGATTACACACTGAACAGCACAGCCGACAACTTTCTGCAAGGGACGTAGTGCAATAAATGTGAACGGACGCTTATTTACAGAAAACATAACAGAATGGGTTTAAAGGGACTGCGTTGAAGACGATACTGATGAGAGTGCGGCTTAAATTCAGAAATAAAGAAGTCTGCCGCTACGTCAGTTGTTATGCAACGCACTTTTCTATTCACACAGAGTGACCGTAAATAATAAAAAATACAGAAGAATGCGTTTATGTTTTTATATGAACCGATCGCTTCTACAACAAGTTTATTGAAAAATTTGGCTTTCTTGCAACTCGAAAACTAGCAAGAACAATATGATCGATTGCGAGATGCATTCAAATTTTTAGCCCCTTTAAACGCTAACACACACACACACATGTCCCATATATGCATGCGCCGACAAACGCTGAATAGATACACACATGAAAAAAAAAAATCGAATCCCGTTCTAATGTACCAAAGAAATCAAAACGACAACGAAAGCTTCCAAAAGGGATAAAGAAAAGACGATAAAGCACAGAAGAAGTCCATTAACCCACGAATCCAAACGTTCTCGTTTATCTCGTGATTAAACTAGTACATTGCTTTCCACATGTTCTGATTTATACGGGTGCTGATCAACTCGGTTGAATGCGAATTCAACAGTATATAAGAAACAATTGAAAGTGATCGTGCTTTTTCTATGAAGATTTTGCCTGATCTATTAGGTTTGGAAATGGGTTGACGATGAGATTAATTGAAATGAGAACGATGCTCACCTTGCAAAGACGTGCCACTCGTGAATACACAACACGCCCGCAGTTCTCGTGCTCAACAGCCACCTCACGTAAAAAGAAGTAAACATAACTGCCAACGCTTAACGATGACACAAATTGTGGCTCTGCAATATTATTGTTTTGAGGGTCGAAATGACAGCAACGGCTAAAATTGGTGTACAGATAGGAGAAAACACTCATCGAAAAAGCAGTAAATACTGTTTTTATTATTCAGGATCTTATTCGGATTTCCTTAGGCATTTTCTATTTCTTCAACATTTTGCAATGTTTTCTATCACAAAAACTCCTCCATTCAACGCTTAGCCATTTTTGCAGATTTTTACAGTGCTCTCCCTCCACCTCCCTCTTACCCCTTCTCATTTGGAAATAGCCGCTAAATCAATACACCTTACAGTCATAACATAGAGTGTAAGTGCAGAAAACGTAAAAAGGAGTGGCTTTTCGCGATTAAGCGAATGCCACAATAAATAAGCAAACGAAGAGTAGCGGGAGTGGATGAAAAAAATAAATACTAGTGTAGAGTTTTGACTTTATACCATTATCAATGAGCAATTTCAACAGAACTCTTTGTTAACACGTCGCCGTATAACCAACCATTCAACCATTTCGAATCTGTATAAACAGTTCTCATTGATGAGTGCACTTCTTTGTTGTTGAGCACAAGTGGTGGTCGATATATGAGATGATTGTCTAGAGAAAGACCCGTTCTGATGCCAGAATATATGGCCGGTATATCGTCTGGATTGCCCCATTCTGTAATAAATATATTTAAATGTTGTAGCTTTATTTGAGAAGGATGTATCGCTCACACTTTATGCTTTTGCATCGACAATATGGTACCTTCTAATATGAAGTTCATTTATGTTATGGACAAGCCAATCTTAAGCGTGATTATTTCGATGTGAAGTGAAAAGCGATGCTAAAGGAAGATGATATTATTCGATGAAGGTAAAATCACAACAATCGAAGAAAACTTTACAAGCCCAATGAGACGTTTGTTTTATTAGAAAAGGTTAGGTTACAATTATATATAGGATATAAAGAGTAATTATGGCTGAAGTGGGAAAGATTACCAACAAGTGTCGCAGTGGTGTTGAGATTTGGATCGGGAGAACAAACACCGATCACATTTTCGGGCGATGAACGCTCACGCAATGTGACGGCATCCAACTCGCGTAGCTGCGGCTTCATTGCGTTCGACGAGCAGACAAGCAACGTTTGACGACCTTCCTTTAGAAACATCAGCCGAACACCGTTCACACATTCCTCATGTCCGTTTTGACGACATTCGTCTGCGTCTGCCCGTGATACGCTCAACTCAGCATGCGCATACTAAAGCAACGCTTTAATAATACAGCAATACCTGTGCACAAACCGAAAAGGTCGAATAACTGGCGCACGTTGTGAGTAAAGACATCGATTACAAGGGAAAACATTTTAAAAAAAAAATCCTTTTAGTACGTAAATATAGTGCAAGAGCACTTTAGACATGGAAAGCGCAATTTCAGAGATAAGAGAAGTGCAGATAATCTGTCAGTAATATTGGATATGCAGATTAATCTAAACACGCAAACTAAAACCGCAGGATACGCTTTCGAGCATAAAACTGCACAAACATGTAAAAAAGAAAACACAAAAAACATGTCAAAGTAGGGATCATTACCAATTCAGATTTTTTATGACGCACTAGCTTTAGTAAGAGACTTTAGAGTACCCTCTGGAGGCACCCCTCAGCGACACCATCAAAGTGAGTGGCGTACTACCGTTGGAGAGCAGAATTAATCTAAAACTAACCAAATTATCGGTCGTTGTATCGTTAATGTTATAGGCCCAAAGCTTGAACAGATGTCCATTCGCGCCCGCGTATAATGAAGCAGATTGCGCATCCAGAAGTAAGTGTCTGTAGAAGAGATGTCCGGATGAGAAAACATTCTCTAAAATTACGCATAGATCATTATCGACAAGCCTTTCCCGGCAGCTATGCAGTTGAGAGGATCGGCGTGTCTGCGGGTTTACATGTGTTCCAAGGAAAGGTGAAGGAAATTGTTTACACGGTTAACGCCACTGTCACGTCATAACCGAATGGGATCGGTTTGTCAGTTAGTCGAGCGATCACGATGAGGCGTATATGGTCACCACATCGAACAACTAGAGGCGACTCGAACATGCAAACAGACTGAGCAAACTCGACGAAGCCAACATAAGACATTGTTGTGAAACCATGAAGTGAGGTCTTGCACGAACGAGCTCACTTTTATACCCATTCTACGAGGGTGTCGACCTGCAACAGATTACGGAGATCTAGGAGGACGATGACGGTATGTCGATGCTTTGCCTTTATTCACAGGTGATGTGCAGGCTTTGATAATTCTTCAGCAGTGAGCAACGTGAAAAAATTGTTTTCACTCCTCTTAATTTCCCAAATTTGATAGAAATACATCAACTCAGGTTTGATTTTGAGATGACCATACATCTATGTAATCCAACGTCGGAAATCCGATGCAATAGCGTCCATTAAAATAATTTCTGCGATATTCTCATTCCACACCTACTCTAATAGTTCCAATACATCAAGGACAGCTTCGAATACTTCAAAAGTTCCGGTACAACTTCCGACCCCTCCACAAAAAAACCGCGGCTCCTAAAAAGAAGTTGCTGCGCCCAATATTCCCCACTTTGGATGGTACCGAACTTGCTATACAAAATTTCAGCGAAACACTTCAAAAACGTTAAAAAGTACATTTGCGGTACTACCTCGAATAAAAGCCATCCCATCCGTCAGTGATTTATTCAAGGGAGGGCACTTTCGTACACTTCAAAAACACGATGAATGATAGATTCACCTACTAGCTTTCGCCATTTTCGACTTTCAGTCCTCCGAGTTAGAGTCTGCTTGTACGCTTTCACATCTGTGCGTTAGAAATAATGCAATCTCAACAACACCCAACCTTTTTTTCTACCGTGTTTCGATCTTGTGCTTCTCGGTATGACTATTCGAGAGACAGGTTAAATAAGCCTCTTTAGATATCATTCACATTCTGAAGGTGCAGCAGATGAAATGACTACTGTTACATGGTGATGTATAGTGAGTGGGCAATATATTAGTTTTAGGATCAACAGCGTTCGGATCTAGTCCACTCATGCAACCTACATTTCAAAAGGAGCTATGGCACGACCAAATCAGGTCTTTTCCTGTTCACGCAAGCGAATCCTCCACCGGAAACCAGCTGCTGCTCTATACTGCTAACTGACGTAAGAAAATAGCCGTACTGACGATAGCTTCCTTTTTGCACAAAACGGTCAAAACGCCACAACCCCAATGTTGTTGAAAACGATCCGTCGGAGCGTCCAAAATCATTTGATGTTTTCCGTGCGACGTGATGCGTGATTCGCTGCTTCTAAATATGCCAACCAAGCTAACCAACAAAACTTCACTCAGAACCCCGATTGTCGATGATATTTATCCATTTTTTCACATGTCGAATGATATAGGGCAGAAGCAGTTAATCGACGCTAAGTGCATCCCTCAAAGTGATCAAGCATTATGTCCTTGAAAAAGTATAAAAAATTTCTAAACTAAACAACAATTTCAAACGAATAAACACATTTTTCGGAGGAAATTCCATCAAACTCGACAATTATGTCCCTCCTTCGAGAACAGTCATACAAAAGTGCTTTCAATGAAGGGAAGTAATCTGCACCCACTTCAACTCCCCATTTAACATTCGAAGCACATTTGTGGAATGCCCTCATGAAAAAAAAAAAAAACGCTTTCTGCTATCATAGTCAATGTAAGACGCTTTCAGAGCGTAAATCATTTTCAAAGAAAAAATCAATAAGAAATGCGGCATCTACCGCCATCACGGATACTACTGATCGAATACTGAACATGGTTCATTCCTGGTAAGTCTATTCTTTGAGGCGAATTCAACCTCATCGAAAATGTTTATGGGTTTGAAAGGTAATTTCACTCGACTTTTTGGTCATTGAACATTCACAAGGATCGACAACAATGAATATACGAGCAGTAATTGCTAAAAAATCGTTTTATTTCTCCTCATCGAACCCGCAAAGACCCGATATGCAAGCAAACATTCGGCGAATTTATCAACTTTTTGATAATTTTTCTCTCTCTGCCTCTCTAATATCGCGTTTTTCAATGCGGATTCGCTGAAAAAGAGGACCTCGTTCAAAATGCGCGGGTACAACGAGACAAAAACTATGTACCCAGCATGATTTTATGCGACAACTGTGACACCGATAAATGCGTTTTATCATCTCGACGTGTGATAACGAAACGCAAAAATATAATTCAATTTGCACAAGTTGAAGCTGTTGAAACGTAGCCAAAACCTGAACGTGAATCTAAGTTTAAGTTCAAAATTGCTGACCATTTATTAGCAGCAAATTTTTTGGATTGAGGATGGGGATATAACTATCAACACATCCCTCATGGCTAGCATGTAACTACTACAATCCTACTCCTTAACAGTCAACGTAAACGACATAGCTACATTCCCTTAATGCAACTGCAATGTTTAATAAAGATCTGGCAATCCAACGCAAAACAATGAGTCATCTCGGAAGGTATTGATATTTTGCTAGGGAGTTTCTGATTCAATTCGCCGATCTTTTTCCTACATCACACAAAAGAACCCAGGAAGTAGCACTATTAAGAAAACTGACAGATGACGCATCATGCACAACGCACACAAACATAAAACCGTTTAACAAGGGATGTGCAGCCACATCGCCAAGACGCCTTCCGACACTCCCTTTATTGACAAATCGAGATATGCAAATTCACTTCACAAATTCAGTCTGGCTGGCAAACTGTGGCATATAAACGACACATAAACAAGCGATCCAAGCAAATTCTTCATATGAGCAATTTTTATCAACTGCCGATTCTTTTCTTACTGCCATTTGAAACTTACTACGAAAACATCATACGACCATCACATATATGTTTATAACCGTATGAGAAAATACTGCAGTCAAATATTTTTTTCCTTGAAAGAGTTACAGCATTAGCTGAACTATAGGACAAAATTAGTGAGTAAGACGTTTTGAAGCTCTATCAACAGTGGGCGAGAAAAACCGATCGCTCGCTTCACAATTCGCTATCACACAAAGAATATAACAACCGACTGTCAATAAACCCGCAAAACAAGCATAAGTTGCTCTCTACTTAATTAAGCTCACATCGGCTAATCAGAACAAGTCACGTCAGAGGCATAACACAATGTTTCGACAAGCAAAGCAATCCCTTTTCTTTGAGCGAAGAAAGAAATTTGTCTCTGCATTAAGCATCCCTTCTTCAATGACAAAATGTTGGTGTGACGTACTTCACAATCTTCAATATATGTGAGAGACTGGATCTCCACAAAATGCAATAATCTGGCAGCATATTTTTGAAAGACGGCATCCTCCACTTCGTTAACCTCCAAAACTAGTTGCCAATTTCAGCATTCACTAACTGCATACAATAAAGCAAATAACGATCGCTGTTAACTTACAAGTTTCACTTCTTAGTAAAAGTGCAATAGTAAAATCTCAGCAAGTTGTGCAACATCCAAATCAATCAAACAGAAAGGGCACTTCACATATGAATGTCAAAGAATGGAAAGAAATGCGGCTGGTAAGAGAACGGAAGACCAACTGCAATGAAAGACAGCTGTCCCATGTAAACACACAAACATACAAAAACAATGACAAAAGTGTGAAAATGTGCAAACGAATTCCGATAGGCACATGCCTTCACAAATATTCTCCTCTCCAAGTACCGTCCTCTCCCTCCCCACCTCTCCTCAACCGCAATACCATCGTTTCGTGTTTTATTTATATTTATTTTCAGCGGGCTCTTGTTCCATTTTTTCTAATTGAGGATCCTTAACTCAAGTGGCATCAAAACTTCGCGGCGTACATCGAATCTGTAGATATGAGAAACGAATAAGATGGTCGCCCAACGGCCTTGGCGGACTTCCTTTATTAAAAAGGAGAACACCTATGAAAGCGATGCATTTTTAACATGGATGCCTCTTTGGAAAAAAATATTGAGTAAATACGCTAAACGATACCTAAGCAATAGTCTTAAGAATTCTATGAGCAAATATGGCAGAAACATTTATTTTTGGAAAATCGATAAGAAGAGCACACAGACTATAAAACATAAATGATGCGAATATAAACAACCGAACAGCGACCACCGACAATCAGCCAGAAGATATTATACAATTCAAGAAATGCCTAGCACCCTTCCCTGTGGTATCAATGCTTCTCTTTTACTGTAGTTCTCCGACCCATTCGAGCTTATTTCCTATCTCAACGTTTGCAAAGGCGACACGAATTAAGATTTCTCTTTTAACGTTTCAAGCAAGTGTTCAACTATTACTCGTTCAATAGGACGTTGCTAATAGCGCCACATTTATAAGCCCAACTACGCTGATAGATAAGCAGCCTGCAGAAACGATAGAATTAATAATTGCTAGAGAAGAGAACAACATAAGAGATGGAACTCGATGTAGCAAGTGGAGCTTAGACTGACATGAGGTACGCCGAACAATACACAACTCACTCACCTGGACTGATGGGAAGTGAATGATGGACAAATACACTCGCAAACGATAAGCACGCCACAAGCCAAAGCAGCACTGCACCACCCGCCGCACGCATCGCGAATTGAAGTGCCAATGTCGCATCGCGAGTAGCCGTTGCAGAGCCGCGTCGCGCCGCGTGCCGCACACACACGACCGCCCCGAACAGTTGCAACACATCCACCTTTCAGCAAAGCGCCTAGAAAGGGAAGAGAGGTTCCTTCAACAATGCAGAAGAATCCCTCACTCTTTCTGCTCAAATGAACTCAGGTCTATATTCGGGCTAACGTTTCACTGAGGAACAAGGAATTCGTACAACGAACAGGTTCATGCACATGCATGCTTTCCGGAAAAGGACGCTGGGAGGAAAGTAAAGGAGCAAGAAGTATGAAGAAAACTGAGGTTTCACTATGGTTAGAGATATAATTATTTATCTAGCTCCCACTTCAACATATTTCATCAGAAATTCGAATATAATCCTTCAAAAATGAAAACCAATGATTTGTTCCATTTCTGTCTTCTTTAACATTTCGGTTTCACCCGTATTCTTATTGAAATTCACAACGTTCCCCTTGCTCTTAACTTTAGAACTCACCTAGTGCCGAAAACACTCGAAGGTATATCCAGGTAAGTTCCCCCTACCATTAACATGCGTGACCCTATAACACAATGGCTTAAAACCTTAACTATCATGCAAATAATATTTTAATTCCAAATGCTAATTTCTCCACAATGTGACTTTTTTATCCCCAAATTTTTTAATTTCATTTTTAATGATGCATTCGCATCATTTGATTATTCCACCAAAAACTTAGAATTGTTATTCATTTATTTCCATTAATTTATATAACAGTCCTCTAAGTTTCTTCCTCATGTAATGTGAGCAAAGTAGTACATTCATATATGTACTTTATTACCTTATTATGTTATGCGTATATATTGTTCACTCACTATGCGAGTCGTTTTGTTTATACATGCCGTTGACTCCTTTTGTAAATAGCCATCAAGTGGTCGAAAAGCTCAAATTTTGTTGCCTCACTAATACCAATATCGCTTTTGATTAGCATTTGCGCTTTAATTCACATCAGCAAGTTGTTTACACACAATGCTGCCAATTAAGGTTGTTCAACCCGTCAAAAAATAAGGGGCGTGTAGCATTTTCACGAAACCGTTTCCGCCTTCAATTTCGGTCCCCCACTCTGTCATATAAAACAGCATGCGAGGTGATTCGATAATTTGCAACTATAAATAGCTTTCTTCGTTCAGCAGCAAAAACACTGCAGAGCATTGAATGCCACAGAAATTAGTATATGATCGAATGGTTCATTAAAAATTACTTCGCCTACAAAAATTTCCTGAAAATTTTCTTTCCCTCCTCCCGTGCTCATTTTCGATAGGGGCTGAAACGAGTATGGAAACTGATTGCGTCATGAAGGAATTCCGATTGCGTCCCTTTCCGATCCCTCCCTTTGCCAAAAATGTGCTGAAAGCACCTTAAGAGATTTTTTTTATCCGCTTACCAACTAGACAATGCCGCTCCTGCCCACTGCGTTTACTCATCTCTTCAAAATCATCTTGATAGAACTTCCCCCAAACAACGACATCGATCTGTGAAAAAAACGGCTGAAGGATTTAATTGCTGAACGAAAAGAATTCTTCCAACTGGGGATCCAAAGTTCATTCATTCGCCACAAATTAGAACAATGTGAGCGAATTAACGCTAACTACTTTTTGTGTTAAGAAAAAACATCAAATCTTCAAATGGCGAAAAAAAATCGCACCAATTTTCACAAAAATTTAGTTATTTGCTCGATTTGCTCCACTGCTTACCATGGAGCTCTTTCTGTTCAAATTCCTTTGCCCACTTCCTTAAAAATTTTACAAGAGACAACTAGTAGTCATAATATGCAATAAACACCTCATAAAATTGAACTGAGAAGGAAAATGAATCCGAATACTGCACACGCAAATCACTGAACGAAAGGGGAGGTCCAAACCATCGGGCTATCACTACAAAGACACTACTGCACCCCTCCCCCCCCTCTTTCTTTCTAACAAAGCAAGAAATCTGAACCAATTATGAAGAGAGATCATTAAAAAAATAATTTGGCATTAAATTTATCACAATACATCCATCATCAATAAACAGCATTCCTTTATTTCTTTTATTCAACAGTTCTTTAACCTGTATGCGAATAACATTGGCAAACAACTGTTCACTTGTAGCCAAGAGGGCTACTTTCAAAGAAATAGAATTCTGCTCATTATGTGGAAAAAAAAAGAAATTGGAGTATTAGCCGTTTTATCGCTTTCTTTGATATATACCTTCACTAAAAAACACCTTTGTGATAAATTACATAAGAAATAAACCTACATCCTTACAGCATATGGCAACCAAAATGATGAGGTTTTCCTTTGTAAACGGATATTCCACTCCTATGCATCTTCAGTTAACGCAAACATATCAAATATTTGGCAGCACGGTTAATACTGTAAACAAGAATGCACCTTAATGCTGTACCGCTCACTTTCGTCTAGCAAAATGCTGATGAAAATAAACTCAACCTGTGAAACAATAAAAGACAGAAGGATTACCTGAGTCCATAGGTGATAACAAAGCGTTTAGTGCAGCGTTGGCGTTTCATAATGACTTCGAATATCGTCTGATAGTGAAATATTCTGAAGAATGGCATATACCCGATAGTGATTTTCCATTTTGCACACCAAATTCACTCTATAGTTTCACATCGTTCGCATTCTCGCGTCGTTCTGAATGAAAAAAAAAAATTTGCGACACTGAATTAGCATTTTGATACAACGTAGACATTCAATGAGCATAGTTAAAATATGGACACTTCATCAGTTAACAGTAAAGTGTATCTCTTTTTGACAACTCCGTTCAACTATCCTTCACTAACGAACTGAATTCAGGACCTGCAATAATAAGAACGCTATTGACTGTGTCTACATTGATCTCGCGAAAGCTTTTGATTCGATTCCAATCCTTTTCGCGAAACGACCTTTATTGCAGATGCTTACCCCAGGTGACGATCAAGTGAGCGGTAGGGGAACCTGCCTCTGCAATATTTTGGAATTTGAAAGTATGAGGCAAATTATTCGAGAGTACTATCAAAGAGAGAAAATAATTGAAGTCGGTAAGAAGAACGGCATTATTAATCACTTAAAAAGATATCCCTTGCACAAAGAATGAAAAAATGAAGCATAATCAAAGAAAAGTGATGGGTCGAATAATGGATAGTAGCGAGGAAAGAATGCCCTAAAAATATTCGGCGTTGTTTGACATAACAGCGCCTTACCAGTACATGAAACGTTCAGATTTCTTAGTCACTAGAGTACCCATTCGGCGTTTATGAGGTTGCATCAATGAGAATTTTATCTTACAGCGGTCGAGGAGGAAGGGTAACATAGAAAAGGCGAGGAAACGAAAATTACGTGTGTTTACCGCGTGGCACACTCGCTAATAGCACCTCCTCTAATGCAGCCTTGTCGTCGATAGTGTTCATCTCCAGAAGGTCGAATAAGCTTGGCTTTGCCTCAAATTCCTCAAACGAATTGACGGCACTGATCTTTTTCGACTTCGCTTTTCGCTGCAATCACTCATCAGTCACATTCCACCACAACACTATCATTCTTACTCATCTTTTAGCTCACAGAGTATGTGTAAGGAAGGTGGAAAACACCAAAGGGCAACATTGTTCCGAACAGAAATATCAAATTGTATCAGGCCATTGAGCGAATGAAGCCTTGAAATGAAGTCGAATTTTTGACAGTTGAAAATTTGAAACCTCCTTTCCACTGAGTAGTACCTTCATGCCTAGAATCTCACACCACTCGCTCCGCTCTCTATGGAATTTCGCGTTCGTCCCACCGCTGCTCAAAAAGCTCCCCGTGATTTGCTTGAAAAATCACCGTCCGATGAGTTCGGCTTCTCCCGTTCGCAAAATACTTGAGATAATCATCACAACTGGTTTGTTAGAATGTTTCACACGGAGTCTATTTAATCTTCTCCTGTCCTTCCCGTTTAGATTCTCTCCTTAGAGATTTACACTTTCTCAGTTGATTTCTTAAGAGAATGGCTAATGATAGAGGACCTGAAAGTTCAAATTGATGTTTTTAGGTTGATAACGATAAACTTTTTGATGTCGTCTACCTTGAACTGCTATTATCTAAGTTGGAGATGTGTAGGTACTCGAGGTAATTACTATCGATAAAATTTTACCCTCCGTGGACTCCCTAGGTTTCGGGGGCCTCTGACGTTATCCCTATCCTTAGACGGTTCTAGCCCCTTCGCCTCTGACATAATCGAAGAGACAGGGGAAGAGAGCTTAAAAATAAAGCGAAATATAAGTGGAGCACACTGTGCCTTTCAGCAGTTCCATGAAAATGCCTAAAGTGCAAATATTACGGAGAGGTATGAAGGCAATCGATTATAGCATAAAACAACGCTTTATTCAGCCGAGAATGCGTGCTCATGAATTGCTGAGTCAAAAGTCAACAGATAAGCAAATATAACTTGACATACCAATGAATTGTTGTTGAGAGGAGCCGGACTCGGCTCCAGAATTCCTTCGGAGCGAACCTTCCTTAAAGCAGTATCCGGAGTTAGAGGAAAAGGTGAGGAAACCGCTTTAGAATACATCGGTTCCTCCTTTGCCACAGAACTTCTTGCTGCTTTCTCTTTCTCATATTCGGCTATCGCCTTACGCTCATTGTGAAAATTATACTGAAAAGAAAAGCTGTACATACATTTAACAATGAGAACATGTGGAGTGACTGCGCTTATTATCGAAACACTTGTAAGGAGAAGATATTTAGTGAAGAACAACTACAACTGGACACCAATCTTGAGTACAATTGGTAGAGCTCGTTTGATTTCAAAACTTGGCAGGAGCATTTACAGTTGTTAGTTGTTGCGATATTCAACGGCTCTCGAATATCGTTTAAGGCCTCGACTTCTAGGGTCACGAACTTGAGGACTCCGGATGCCAACAATACTCGCGAACAGCACTGGCTTCGAAATTCGAGAAGTGAATCCTCGTCCTTTAGAAACTTTTGAACCCCCGTTCGTTTCCTCCAACGTCAACGCTACTCACTAGCCACACAGTTCCTTCTTACTATCATAAATTAATATCAAATTACAATATTTGAAATTGGAAGTGAACGATATAATGCAATCTACCTTCAACTACTGTGCATAAAAACAACATGAATATTTTTTATTTCATATAAAGATTAATGAGACAGCAGTAAATAGCTGCAATGTACGAACACTTTAACAAGTACTCTGTATAACAAGAATCCAAATATCTGCATCCTAAAATGCTCAAATATCTGCACCCTAAAATGCAAGTCCCATATAAAAATTACAGAAGAAATAACACCCGCTTAGTTTTCTAGGTAAGATAGAATAAAAGCATAGAATGCATGAGAAAATGTTTTAGGAGTAAGTTGGCGCTATTGTACTACTAACTAAATACAGAAAGCAGTACTATATCCTTTTACATATATATGGTAAAGAAGAAGCAGATATTCGACTCGGTGACAAAAAGCCCTGAACGATAAGAACTTAAGATACTGAAGGGTAATAACACTAATTATAGCTAGTCTACGAAGATCCCCTCTCCCTCCCCCCCCCCCATAGTCAAAC
>QEWY01003491.1:535673-582670 GCA_006503575.1 Baylisascaris schroederi
CTTACGTGGACTCTTACGAACGAAACAGAACGTGATATGGAGCCTGATAAAGAGATAATATTCAAATGAGAAGGGAACTATGGAAAAATTATTCAGTTTATCCTTTCGATGCTTTAAAAGACATAAGTGAGTGAGGAAGAAAATAAGAATGTCTGCAAAGAATTTCTCGCCGAAGTGCTATTTTCTAGCGAAGTATAAATCTCAACTTCGGTAGACGCATATAAAAAGTGCGTAAGATATTATTTTAAAAAAAAAGATTCCGTCATAAATGTTTTCACAACAATTCCCTCATGCTTTCTTGCCATTTGACTGTTTGACCGATCGAATCCCATATCACATTGCATACGATATTAGAAAATGACCGCAGTATTCGTCCAAGTATCTCACATTTTTTAAAAAGGTCCCTGGATACAACTGTTCGTACATACAAAAACTTCTTACCAATATTTACTAGAGTTTCGTCGAAATTAAGTTAATGAAGGACAATGAAATAAATCAGCATAAAAAGAAAGAAAATGAAAATATATATGAATTACCTCAGGAATCTCTGGTTTCGGTATTGCAATATTTGGAAGAGTGATTAACGGCAAAGGGTAAAACTTTTGGTCAATATCCATCGTGACATCTTTGACGTAATCTGCAAATTAAAAAATACCATTCAAATTTATAGTGTTCGAAAGCAGAAATAGTTGGGCACTATTCAAAAAAACAATGCTCCCACGGGTACGGAAAATAGCCAGCAATTAATCTGCTTAGAAAACTAACTTAATGGAGAAAAAACTAAGTAAAAGTAAAATCGACTTATAAGTACAAATCATGTTTGCTAATTTTCTAAAGCACACCGATTAGCGAAATAAACAAACTCATAGTTTTGCACACCAACTAGCTATCTCCAGAATGCAAGCGTGCATCATTTGCAATAAGTGCACAATACACATACTTGCACCTTATGCACCTCATGCAAACCACTCATCTGCAACAACAGGTGTTCAGTTATGAGTCTATTTTTTTGTTGCCGTTGAATAGGCGAAATACGAGCCAAAAATATACATCCGGCATGGTGAATAAGACTTCAGGAATATTTTTACACAGTTAGAATTGTTTACTATTGCTAGTAAAAGAGCTAACCGTTTAAGCGATCGGACGACATTCGTAAGAGATATGGAAAAAATGCAAAGCCTTTGAATCACTTGAGGTGATCACTCCATTCGAAATTGCCACCAACACAAAAATAAACGTACAGAAGTGAACGTCTATAGCAGATAGAATGCTTTTAATAAAGAAGGTTTCAAGCAGAATGTTAGTACGAAGCAGCCCTTGTGAATTACTACTATCGACGAATCGTGGGTAAGTATTCGCGTCAAATACCCTGAAGAATTTTTTTTTTAAATTGAAAAGTTGACGAACAGTTTAAAAATATCACTAAATGACGGCAATAATTACCTAAAATATCGAGCATACCCATCAATGATGGTGGAAAAGTGGAAACCTGTTTACGTACTTTGTCAAACAAACCATTACACACGATCATCAACGACACCCTCCTATACGCCAATCGCGTATCCATCATGGCCACTTAACTGAGTACACATTCGAATGCCATGAATGAAACACCGCATCGGATAGAAATATTCACCAATAACCTTCAGCACTTTTTAATGCATGATACGCTTCATCGCTGGCTCTTGAGAGCATTTTGCTCTTTTTTAAATGACAGCCGTCTTCAACTCAACTACTCCACTTCGTAAGTAATAAAGCGATAAGAACGTTTGATGCCATTATGCAACACTCCGCACCAGCTAGCTCACCCTTTCCTACATAAACGTATCGCGTTAATCTGTCGTCAGTTTTTGTTGACCACCCGGAAACGAATAAAAACTGCTGTTGCTATACATTCAACCTATTAAACCTTGTGTGAGCAACAGTACTTCTGCTACGCCCACAAGCGTCTCATTAAGCATAAATTCGCGTATGGATGAGGACATTTTTAACTTCACAATTTACAAGGCTCTTCAACGCATCATTCAACGTTACCTATTAGTTGCTTCACGGTCGGCTGTAAGCATGCACCGAGCAAACTGTTCGGCTCCGTCGTTCCGAGTCACTACGCTCAGCACCCTCAGCGGGATGACGACGCGGCGTAAGTCTCAACCCTGCTCCTAAGGAGAACAACGGCGAATCGAACCCTCAGCATCCGATAAGCATGAGACGAGCCTAATCTCTATCTTCACGCGACCTTATGACTTCTTCTAAGCGGAAGTAGGAGCGACATGAGGAGACATTTCGAATGAATGCTTCGTAGATTGAGGCAAACTAAATTTCAATCATACTTATTTTGCTACTAGTTTCGTCTACTTCCCCAAGTATAACGACAATTACCCTATCTCGTTAAAAGCACGGTTCGCATGAGCACGTAGTGAAGACCTGTCTTAAGTGGGGGAGGGTAAGGGAATGAAAACTTGCGCAGGAGAACAACCTGAATCTCAACAAATCAAATTTGCCTAGAAAAAAGCATACAGAAGGAGCCCATAGAGGGGTGAAAATCGACAAAATTCGTAAGCTGCAACTGATCGCTTGTGGGAAGCATGAATTCACGCAATCCTGTCCGTTGTTGTAAACGTAAATTAAGGAAGCAAATGGAGAACAGAGTTCTCGGACAAGCTAACCAAAAAAAAGCACAACCATCTGCAGTATCAACCACCACAATTACCACTAAGATAAACGAATTGCTGATTTAAACAGTATGACGTCATCAATGAAGCTTACATCATTGCCTTTCGAATGTTTTATTGAAGTGTGAGATGACCTTTCCAATGAAAAATTACGAATATAAAATGAACAGATAATCGAATGGACGATAAAGGTAAAATAGTAGAAAATACGATGAAAAGACATCAGCAAAATAATAACAACACAGCATAAACGACCCGCCAAAACAGGTAGTAAACATATAATATTCGATGCTTTCAACAATGATGTACAATTTATATAACAAATAAAAACGTAACATCAACTGAGCGTTATGGTTGCTTTAGAAGCTTTTCAAGTGAAAGGATTAGGTATCTCTGAGCTCACGAGGCAAAGTCACATAGTTGAGAGTAAAATGAACCCAAAATAACCTTTAACAACTAAATCCTCCTCGTTGGATTTCAAATACGGTATTCTGTAACTGAAACATTTTATTTCATCCCTCTCTCCTTAAAAACTGCTGCACATATTCCCGACACAATCCTGTGCATGCGTGTTTTTTTTTTTTCCGAACGAAGGATAGCTACTCAACGAGAATCGGTATGAGTGAAGACGATATTCCTAAGGTCGGCTTGCTCCGCGAGCGCAAATCCATTAGCCATATCAGCCGCGTTCAGCACCTTCAACATACTCTCCTTGGAACTTACATCCACTCCAATAAAGCTGACCAGATCGAAGTCGTTGATTAAAGAGCACATTGATTGGTTCATCGCTTTATAACGTGATAACATCGCGTTATCCTGTAAAACATCTTTGTCGCCTTACAAAATACATCTCTTCTTATATATTTTAGAAATGATAGCGACTCTCAGAAAGATCAGAAATATCAAAAGAATTCGAAAAGTGCACTCACGTCGACAGCAATAAATTTCCACTATTCTCATCGTGGTATAAAACGTTCGCGGAAAGCACAGTGGGCATAATATGCAAGAAATGCCATATTAGAAAAGACTGAGATACTTCGCGTTCGCTCACTCCTTTCTATGTATGCAGGGGAATAATATACGGTGGAAAAAAACTTTATCTAATTTTCAACCGTATCTGAAACATTTAATTCAAATTAATCTGAAACAGCTGTGCTTGTCATGGATGCGATTATAGTGAGAATTAGCCCGACAACACACTGCATCATATACTTCATATATTGCGAAACAAGAAACATTGCGACTATTACAACTGACGCTATAAGCAAAGAGAACGATGCTAAAGCAAAAAGATGGACGGAACTGCAACGAACCAATATATCAGGTTTTCAGGTAGTGGAGATGGAAATTCCCTCATCATATGCAAAAAAAACCAACAGCATTCTCCAAGTAAATGCACCAATACTAATCATCAATATCAGGTGGTTAGAGAGCCGATAGGCAGGTTTAGATTTCAACCTCGTTTATACTCGTCCGACCGTTTCAAAACTTCTAACATGGCGACGCAATAACTTCTTTTAATGAGAGCCGTTACGAATACGTTTCACCTCTTTCTTCCCTTCCTCAAATCCCTTCAGCCAAAATGCCGCACACTCTTCTCACTATCGGAAACAAACGAACCCTAGTTCCCCTAACAGGAAAATGCCTCGTCTGTTTAAGCAGTTCTTGCGAAAAAAAAAAGAAAACAAAATAAAAGAGCAAACCAAATTACATCAAGCAATTGGGCTAGTCTACTTATGTCGGGCAACTCTTTGAAGAAGTCTTCGTTGAATGGAAGGTCGTGACTAATGAGATCCATTTTTGACAGAACGTTCACTTGTGCGGCCTCGAGGTTCACCGTTACAGAGAGGGCGCTCAGCACCACCGAAATGAATTTGCCCACATCCGAACAATACATACTATCACTAAGATGGATCGTCACCACACGATGGCCCCATTTTTCCATCTGCAATATTGAAGTAGAAGATGTTTAACATCCGCTCTCCGCATAAAAATGCTACCCTCAAGTGAAAACAACAACCGCCCCTCAACAATGTTAAAAATTACTTTGGAAATCGGATATGAAATGATGTGAAAGCACGATTTACAGTGAGCTTAACTACTGAGTCTCACCACATATTCCTCGATAAATATTAACTCTTATCTTGTTTCACTTCCACAATCGAGTTATCTCCAAATTACACCACAATTGTGACAGAAGATGGTGGTTCACTCACCGAAACCAAAGACACTGCTCTATTTTTACCTTTTGTGGATTAATGGGAGGACCTTGAGTTTAGATTGAGTGCGAGTAAACCAACGTTGCCTGGATCAGACATGACCTTATTCCTTCAAGTTGCTCTTAACTAGTGCAGTCGGGAGACTTGGGGAAAAAGCAGTGAAAAATGCAGTCACGAGATGACCGTGGAATATAAAAATAGGATCGCACATCGAGTCACGGTATCCAAAAAGGACGGGTAAGCCAAAAAGGACCAAAAAGAGTGAGGACTTGGGACGAAAAATAAGTTCATTGCACCTTCAGCAGAATTACAGCAAGCTCGAAAGTTTAAACTTCAGCATTACTATGCCGCAACGTCGTACACTACTCATAAACACATAATCATTCCCTATATTATTTTCGAATTTATATGAGCATTTAAATGAGCAACGAGAAGGTAATCAACAGCGCGGGGCGATACACCTGAATATGCTTGATATATTACCGCTGATGTTTCGCTTAAATTCTGAACACTGCATTTATTTCGTTAAAAAATTGATCAACGGCATTCCATCGGACAAATAACGGTAACAAGTCAAATTAAAGTAAACCCAACAGAAAGCACTAGAAGATCCCAACCGAATTTTCATACACCTGACCGCTAAAGATCAATACCGGCAAACATCACCCACCATACGTATAATATTTGCTACACAATCGTCACTGTTGTACAATTCCAATTGTCCAGGGAGATCGATAAGCAAATATCCATCGAAAGTTACGAGTTTCCGACGTAGCCAATCGATGTTTTTGTTCAAAGTACGCATACAATACCTAAACATATTTCGTCAGCGAAGTGATAAGCAATAAATGAAAGCAAGTACATATAAACCGTTTCATAGACATTAACCTACTCTTTAAATCACTCAAAGTTATTAAGCTTGCTTACTATTAACGTTTGTTCAGAGCTTCTAAGCAGAGCTGTTGTATCTCGCAAAATATGCGTCAATAAAAATAATCGCTTCCATATGTCTTCTGGTCACCGTACTAATGAAACTTCCTTGGAAAATTTATGAAATTATCACCTCCACGAATTTAAAGGAGATTTATTTTTGAATTGGTGCATCATAACCAAATTCGGATTACAATGCACTGAAGCTGCATATGATTGTAAAAGATGGCTAGAGTGAACGCATGGCTTCAGCAACGATCTGATGAAAAAGGGACAGATGAACCAATCAAAACACTCTGATCCATAAACTAGGCGCCATCGGAAACTAATGTTCCAGTATAAGCATCTGATCAATCTATGTTTTAACAGAGAATAAAAAAAGAATAAAGGAAAATCTCGTTCCTTCACTCAAAAATGCCTATGGGCAGAATTTTTGCTTTTATTTTTCACAGAAAAAACTTACACTAACAAATGGAAACCTTCTTAAAGCAATCTTCTTTCTACATAAATAACTGAATTATTACTTTAGAAACCCTCAATTGCAAGTCACATACAACATTTTTTAAATGCTACCATAGAAAAGTATAGTTATCGCAATGATTTTTGAAAACCCATTAAACCGAACGATGCGAACATAATACACTTCGAACTAACTATTCAAAGAAATTGGCGCAGTCTGAATGGTGCCACCTCGATGTTTTAGAAAAGAAGTAGTGCAATTTAAAGAGAGGAGGGGTTTGAAACGAAAACTATCACAAAAGACGGTGGGCTTCTCTTGTTTGCGTGCTTGCCTTAAGCTGGAAAACTTCTGACACCTTTGTTTGCCCTATCCTATAAAGTGAATGCCAAAGTCATGAAGGTGGTGCTTAAATATTCGAAAAAAAAAATCTGCTTCGCTAAAAAACTTGTCCATGTGAATTTCACTTTATCTCAAGCAACTTGAAAAAAGCCTCATACCTCTAGCATCACATAGTTCAAAAGTGAGCATTCATTTAGGCTTTGAGCTAGAAGCTGTTTATAGCAATAATTCGATCACTCATAACAATAACTACTTGAGTGGTGCTAAATCAACAAACTATAAAATTAGTCCCAACGAGTTCATTTACGCTACTATAAAGGAGCTTTAACAGAACTTCTAGAGATACCTGCAACCCTTCGTTATTAACAAGTTCGAAGATAGCACTAGGCTGATTTTTTTTTTTTCGTTGACGGTCTATAGAATTGGACTGCGCAAAGAAAATTTAGGTCATCAGGTCAAGAGGCATTGCTCACAGATTTGCCCAAAACTTGGGCAGGTTGTTACACACGATAATGTCTACCCTTCAAAATTGTCATATACCGGCTAAATTCCGCAAGAGGCAATATGTTTTGAGATATGTAAATCCCAAAACGCCATTTCCCCAAACGAAGACTTTGACCCATTTTAAGTTACAAGTTATCTGCAGGAAGTTCCTGCTTTGTATTCACATTTACCACTAAGTGGAATTTTTCAAATACTCGTTTTCTGCCGCTGATGGATATCAAAGCCGCGATAACAACATTGTTATACACTTCTCAGCGACAGGGCTAAGAAAACGACGGTGGCATCAACAACAAGCTTCATCCTTCCTCCAGCAGTTTAAGCGAAACGCCTCGAAATCCTACTTGTATGCCAGTGGGATAGAAGAGCAACAGATCTGAATTAACCAGTAAACCTCAACAGAAACTCAAAAACTTCTTCCTTCTCTCCTCCTCAGCGCACCTGTAACAAGGGGTGTGTGAACAACTTGTTCTGTACTCACCGTTGAAGGGTGGTACTAGCGTTTGGCTTTCATTTCTTTTTTTACTCTTGTAAACATATGTTTGTGCAAACAATTAAGACTTGCACGATCCGTAAACATCCCGTTTATAGACATTTGCTGCGGTCACCGTTTTACAACTCTTTCCTATTTTCAGGATCAAGAAATCTGGTAACCTGTAAAAAGTGAACACCGTTTTCATTCAGAAGCACCTTCTAAGTGATATAAAAAGCGTCAGAAAAATGCATTCGCAGCAGCTTTTTCTTGCTATATAATGTAGCCGAAGTGTTCTATTTGGGTCTATTAAGTAGTGTGTTTTAAAAGCAACATTAAAATTTATCATACCCGACCAACGTAAAAACGGTTGTGATCTAGTTGATTCTAATTCAGCCACCTTGGGAGCATTTTTACTGCTAAAAACGTCTTGTTTTGCTGCATTTTCAGTGCCAAGATCACTACTGCTTTTCTGCGGGTTGGTTATTTCTTAACTACAGCAGGACAACGACGTTACAATGACATTCGAATGAGAATAAACAACATAACATACTGCAGAGCACCATTGGGACCGAGCTTGAGTCGTTCCATCGCCTCATCAACCGTGATCAGCTCCCGAATATCGATGTCACACTTGTAAGGTAGAAACTCATTGGCTGGGTCGAGATTGACGCATACAGTAGGTCTATGCAAAGCAGTAAGTAGCTGCACCATAGCACTGCAGTAGGTTGACTTGCCGGCGCCTGGAGCCCCAATTACCAACTGTCCGAACATCACGTGCGCCCACTCTATGATATACAATTACCTCGTATCGGCACCATATTACCTATCCCTAAATTTTATATTCACGCAGGTATTCAAGTTAATATCGTTGAATTCAGGATACTTGGATCATCGAAATGACACAGATAGAAAAATACCGAACAGTTTCGCACCAACTCCAAACGCCACTAATGAGAGCATTCGTAGATGGAGATTGGAGAAAGTGAGCGGGAATGAATGGAGTTGAAATTGCAATGCTGCATTGGCGGTGTACTTACATTAAAACGTGCTGACAAGAGCGCTATGTGTTTTTTAAAGTTCTAAATTGTTACTCTGTCCTGCGGATAAATGCACCTCTGCCAATTTAGGGCTCCGCTAACATTTACTTGATACTTTCCACTACTGCGTAACGGGAGCCACGTATTTCCCATTCTCTTGGCCGAAAGGCCACGGATTCCCTTATCTCATGGCCCATCAACGAGATGATGCAGTAGTAAGGGCACTGATTCCCTTATCTCCATACATCACCTACGGCTGCAGTTTGGTGAGCTCCGGAAATGATACACAGAAACAACAATGACTTCAGATTGAATGTAAAAGTGCCGAATGGCAATTAGTAACTCAAAATGCTATCGCCAAAAACACGAAGCAGGTATGCAAACAAGTCAGAAACATGTTGTGAAGGAGCAAATTGAAAATGAAACCCGCAAATTTTTAATTCAAACTATAAGAAGGCTATGCATGCATGAATAAATTAATTGTGCTGGTGATGAGATCATTAAAAATGTGCTTTGACGACTCAGCAAACAGGAAGAGAGAACTTCATCTGCCAAAAATGTTGCCAACGAATCTCGTTTTTTTTTTTTTTGCTTTGCAATTGAACACATTGCTAAGTCACGCCCGTGCGCTTGTCTACATATTTCGGAGCTTGCCAGTCTGCATGGCGCACATTATATGAAAGGTTAAATCAGACAACAGAATAGATAGTTTTTTATATGGAACAAGGGAACATCGCTAAAAAGGAACTTGCCACCTTCACCACTTACTGAAGGAAAAAAAACTTTGCCGTTGCAAGATAAATCAAAGAGAAAGATTGGTTACAAAAAGGTTTATATGTTCATCTCATCTGACTAGCGAACCGCAACAGAAAAGTAAGCACCAATTCATAATAATCGGTGTCAGGAACTTCGAACAGAGGATGAATTCCAATAATTCCCCCCTTTCACCTCTTCGTAGTACGGAGTTGTTTTCAAGTTCAGGTGGACTTCCTAGTTTCATGACCAAATTTCATTTCCACTGATCAAAGCAACACAATAAAAACATACTATAACACCTTAAGCAAACACACAAGCAAATAAGAACGCGATATGATTAAGCAAAGAAATAAGTATACAAGTCTGATCACGCATATGACTGTGCACGGCTAACAAACAGAAACACATTTATGTCGCAGCTCTAAGTAACTGCGGCTATATGCTGTGCGTATTCCTCTTCGAATTCAATTTATTGTTCTTCAAAGATAACATATGGGTGGACTCAGGCTATCAATGGCCAAAGCAAAGGGCGGGAGGAGCATCAAGTCCAAACCACTCTACGATATTGTAAAAAAAGTGCAGCTCTAGCACCTTTTACTAAAAACTGTCGTTCCTATGAAAATAATCTATGGGAATCTACTTATCACTGTCATTCATCGTTCAGTGCTTCACTATACAAGGCAGCAACAATATTATAGAGACCTTTTCTAGCATATGGTTTGCTCAACACACAGTTTCGTATACTGCACACACTTTTCTGCCCAGTTTTACACCCATTCTGGCCAATCTGCGCCAATGCAACCCTAACGTTACTTTGCTTGACCGACCTAATAGGCACCCCAATGCATATAATTTCAACGTTTGCTATGAAACATATGTGACGGGTTACCCGGCAATATTTCAGTAGTCCACTTGGTAAAGTTCTACCTTCGCAGTTTCACAACACTGGAAGAACTTGGGAAGGTTCCCAATTTTTTCTTCTAACTATTAGACAGCTTCTGGACTAAACATTAAACTCACGAATCAGCATCCTGTCTTACTTTGTGAATACTTCAACTAACAATATTTGAACAGCTCACCTGCTCTTGTAGGTA
Organism: Baylisascaris schroederi; assembly: GCA_006503575.1. NCBI lineage: Eukaryota > Metazoa > Nematoda > Chromadorea > Rhabditida > Ascarididae > Baylisascaris > Baylisascaris schroederi. The sequence continues at coordinate 546,157 of QEWY01003491.1, forward strand.
AAGAGCAGTTGATGCGATACTCGCCGCAAAAGCATCCCACCCTCTGCTACATCATTTCTTTGCCTCCTTAGCAAATAGCGATTCTCCATTACACGAGCCGGAAAATCATTTGTGTATCCCAACGTCGGCCAAGTGGACGAACTTGTTCTCTTATTTTCAAGGATTCCATCACTGTTGTTGCTGACTGTCCTGAATTATGGTGCATTGTCGTCTAGTCGACCACCTGAATTCCGGACACCGCCATTGTTGATTTCCTTCCTATACCATGCGGTGTTGGTTTTTGTTAACCATTTTTTCTTCGTGTCCAGGAATACATTCCTCCAAATCAGCCTGATACGACGCGAAAGCCATATGCTATACACTGATAGTAGTAACGGGAAAAAGCTAAATGGAAGCATAAGCAAACTAGACAGTCAACCATATCTAAGAACATGAAAATGCGCCGCAGATGTAGCACGAAAAGGTAGGAAATTGGGAATAACCAAGAATCTGAGCATAGACTTCGATCACACATTTTACAAGGGACGTATGATCGCTTCAAAAGTCCTGCGCGCACAATACAGCAATTCTAGATAGAAAGCAAGAAAGGAGCGTTAATGTGTCATCAACGATGTGGCAATAAAAAAGGTTGAATTGCGAAGCTGTTAATAACGCAACCTGCTCTATATATCGATTCCAAGCAGCGTTCATAACGAAAGAGCAGAACACAAGAACAAAATTCGCTGATGGAGTTTGTTATGGGCATTCACCTGACCGAAAGCAACAAGCGATACCACAGGAAACAGCAGGAAACATCGGTAGAATGAAGCAATTAAAAGTTCATATAAATGCAAGAAAGTTTAGTACATATAAATGCAAATGCAGAATCGGCCACAGTAGCCATCTGAATCATCCGAACATTCACGTATCGCCGAAACTTTCCGATTCTCAACGAAATGTATTTTTCAGACTTTCGAAAAACACTAACCCTCCGGGGTACCGACTTTGAACGCTTCGGGATAACAGCTAAAAGGTCGACTATCTAACTGTTGCAGCTTTATTGCCAATTACAGTGTCTAATGTGTAAAGAGAGATAAGGAGGTGAGAGTGGGTAACAATATTGGGTTGACGAGGAGCACAGAATTGCAGGGTTCACATTACCCTTGTTAAGTCCAAAAAGTTGAATTCTTGGTCTTTTAATATAGAAGGAAACCAGTTGGAATACAGATAGTTACATAGTCCCCGTTGAGAAAATTTAAAAATCTTACCTTTATTAGTGGACTTTTTTCAGTTGTTAGCAAAGTTCCTTCTCATTATGTGACAAAGGTGTCGATTCTAAAGTACCATGCATGGAAGCTTTCCTTGCTGGATTTCGCATGATTGCTCCCAGGGAATATTTGGCATCAAAGGCAAAACCAGTTGAAAAAAACCGTCGCATAATCGATTAATAAATTGCTTCAAATAGATACTCGTTGATGCCCCGAACATATCCTGCATCAAAAGCGGCTTGCACCAACAAGTTGATTATTTGCTCTGCAAGTTGTGATCTCCCGAAGAGCATTATGTCAATAAGCTAATTTCTTCATAAAAGAGTGGATTGAAATATTCATAAATAGGCCTTTTATACACTTTTTAATCATCGCCAACACGAACGAGATGCTAGTTAGAAAACATCTTTGGGCGATGGCGTTACGAAAAAATTTCACACATGTCATACTTGCTAGAAATTTCCCTTTGCAGCATTCAGCCACCTGCATATTTTCAAATTCTGCGCTTTGAGTACACCATCAACTCAAGGCGATTTCATCAACACTCTCCCCTTTCTCTCATCCCCATCGCGAAACGATTCTGCTCATATTGGAAGTTGTAGTTGCAAAGTCAGGATTTGGCAGTATTTGTCTATTTACCTGGAATTTGTGGAAAACGAACTCAGCCATATAATACGGACACCTGTTTACATATTGGTAATTTCTATTAGGTATTATCCTGTTGTCGAATTCTCTCAAGTTGGGAACTCTTATTGAGTCAGAGGCAGCATAACGGAGATGAATCATTGAGATCTGGTAAGAATGCTGCACCACATTTGTCATTTCTCGAAACGATAACTTCGATCTCAGATACGATTCGCGCTTCGTTTTGCGTGGGTTTGGAGAACGAAATGTGACAGAGGAGGAAAATGGTTTAGTTGGAGAGGGAAAGGAAGGGAATATGTCAGACAATTTAAAGTCACATCGTTCTGACCAGTTAACGGATAGTTGTGTCACTATGGTCGTTAAACGAAGAAGCTGTTACATGAACTGAAAAATTCTGTACGGGACACTCTAGTAGTAGAGCTATAGTTCCCCCCCCCCCCTCCTCCCAAAAAGCATTTTCCACTGCGGTGATAACATAACACTTAATCGGGGTGTTGCCATTTCCGGGTTGGCAGAAGGAAGAACGAGAGGAGGGTCATGTGCGTTAGACAATGATGCGGGCATTATAGGGGGTGGTGGTGGTGTTGTGTTTAGGATTTTTTGTTTATTGGCTAATGTGGTGAATCTATATGTTATTTAATAGCCGCAACATCCCTATCGCAAGTGGTGTGCAGTTATTTTTGCATTACCTTCAGAAAACTCATTTTCCACTCTCAACACGTTTATTACCAGGTTGCCACCTGGACAGAGGGACGCATTTTTTGCGACTCTGGCTGCTTGGTTGCAATTTTTTTTTGAAATGCTTTTGGCTTAGTAATATAACTCCCACCCCTTTTTGTCTCACATCCACAACGTTATTGATCTCACAGGCATCAGGCTTGTATTTTCGCCCATCTAAATAACCCCCACTGCCTATCTGGGCTGCGCTTCGAATCCGAACAGTTTGACGGCTACATAGTGCATAGGCGGTCGTTTGTGAGGTTTTGTTGTCCACATTTTTGTGAATGAGTCTGTTGCCAATTGTGAGCCAAGCTGGCTGTTTTTTTTTTTTTTTTGGCTGGGAGTGTTTGTGCAAAATCTGTACTTAGGCCTAGGGGTCTTATCAAAGTTTAGACAGCTTGCGGACCCTGATGTGCATCTGCGCGTATGTAGTCTCTTTATGTGTACTCGACAGTTTAGGTGGGGAATCGTTGAAGCTGTAGTAACGGAATATGGTAGTAATAACAAATCCCATATGGAGGCCATAAGTCCCATAACCCATGTTGATCCATCAACCTTGAAAAACATTGCAAGTAATTAAAGGTGGAAAAATGTTGTATGAGCTTTGTGTATTTTGTGCCGTTTTCTTATTTTGTCTTTTGTGCAAGATTCCACCGGCGGTCGGGTCAGTTAAAATATGCCGGCACTGTTTTACATATTTCACTTTTTATTAGAAGTCTGTGGGGTTGGCGATCAGATGAACAGAATTTAAAGGTATATAACCCTCTGACACGCCTCTCTACCTGTTTCGCATCGACTTCTTACAAGTTGCGCATTTACGGGAACGTCGTTCTTGGCTGGCATAATTATCGTCTTAAATGTTCGTAGAAGGCTAGATTGCATTCTTCGCTGCTTAAATTACAGCTCGGCAAGCATTTGCAGCGTTCTGTCGTTCTATTTTAGGAAGTACTGTAATCAAATGTGGTCGTCATTCATGAGAATGGATGTCGATTTATTTTTTAATTGAGAAAGTAATACAGTGGTGCATTACAAAAAAGTAGTACACGAAATAAACAGTAGAGGCCAAGTTTTAGAACAGATATTCATGAACTCTTCCAACCGAGTTCTGATCGGTGGCTGCATTGATTATTCGAATACACGACTTTCGTCCCCAAGCGGTCGAATGTTGAGGAACAACCGAACTGTGAAATTTCTGGCTGTAGGTCAGGGAACTTGATTGAATCTTAATTCTTGAAGTGCGGTCGTAAGAAGTGGAGTCACCTCCAGGTGAGTTGAGTGGGGTTTGCATCAGCAAAGGTAGTAGGTCTGCTAGTACGACGTGAAGTTCGAAGTTTTTAGTCTTGATTAGCACTAGACTGGGTTGGCAGACATACGTCAGGTGAACAATTTCCCATGTTGAGGTTTTAGAGATTTCAAGTGTGTGGCAGCCACACATTATTCGATATTAGACTTTCGAACAGAGGTATCCTACGCAACGGTTTCAGATTTTGAGATAAAAACGTCAGTCGTATCGTAGAGCTCAATCTGCCCTCTATCTAAACTTCAAGATCGTCAAAAATTCGCGTGGAATTCCGTTTGTTAGTATTTTTTGTCTCATAACAAGTGAAAACGTTTTTCTAAGATGGGATCAATGACCGCAGTCTTCCGCTTTTCGAGCGTTTATATTTGAAATCGTCAACAATTTTAATGTTCTCCTCGATTATACTGCTACTTTGTCACGTTAATATGTAATGTTGTGGTGTTCGTTAAGAGAAAAAGCAATGGCGACGCCACCGGTGATGAGAAACATGCTTCATTCGTACGGCAAACGAGCGATTGCTGTGGGACTGCTTGCCGGCGTCGGTACAACGCTGGGATTTTACTTTGGCTACGTTCAAAGGCGACAGCGTAAATACGAGGAGTTTTTCAAGTAAGGATCTTTAGTAATGATTACTGAATGTTTCATTTTGATTGGGAGTCATTGTGGTCGACAATTGCAGTTCTCATCGGACTCGAATTATTGCTAGATCCCTACAAACAACGGGGAGAAGAGATGAAAGGGAAGAGGAGCGGAGCTCAGGCGATGCACCGAATGAACATTTAATAGTGTTTTTCACGCATTCGATGTGTTTAGATCATCATCATGTATTCGATGTGTTTAGGTCATCATTAGACTTCGTCGTTGGGTATTTTCGACCATTATGGGTCGGAAAAGAAACAGTTTTTAATCATCACAACAGTTGTAAACACACATTGGTGAAGAATGTTTGTTGAGTCATGTGGCTGTGCAATGATGTGTAGTCACGTGGCCGTAGCAATTACGTAGGCGTACACGTCATCTATCGACCACTGATGTTACACAGCTTTCCCTTCCTCCCCCCTCCGCCCCCCCCCTTCCCCCCGCTCATCGAGGCCACAACACGTTGCATATTTAAGGACAGCAAAAACAAAACGATGTGAGGTTGTATTCATCACTAATAACGATTATTCATGAGTAAATGTTTTGCGTGTGCAACATATGATTCTTTGTTTTCGCAGGGTTTTGCACAAAAGCGAATGTTTTTTCTACGTAAAATATGTAAAACTTGCCCATATATTGCAAAATATTTGCCCATATACAACTTTACTTTCTTTGATTTTCGCTGTCCTTGAATAGTCAGGATGTAGTGTGTTTCGCGGGAAGGGGGGGGGGAGGGAGGGGGAATGGTGTGCAACATTAGCGGCAAATGGAATCGTTTTGGACACGTGGCCACGCATCCCTTCGGCCATTTTCTTTGCTTTGCGACATTACAGAAAGACACCTGTCCCCGCTATCGGCCCTGACTGCAACCTCGATGTCTGTCTTCGCAAATACTTTTCTATAAAAAGGTCTCAAGTTATGGTGGAGCTACTTGATTTGCAGCCATCCTAGAGTACCTATGGTCTGCAATATACTAGTGGAGACAAACGTTGCGCATGATAGCGATTGAATATTATCTTACCGGATATGACTGGCGGGGAATCAATGGCTGTTTGTTTCAGTTGTTTGCAGAAAACACCTATATGCGTGATTTCGATATTTTACAGAGTTTTGCGATACGCATATCCGGTTGGATTTAATTCTTCACGAATGTTCCTTCGGAATATGTCACTTTTATTTTCTACAGTAGTAGTAATATCGTTTACAAAACTGCCTTCCATATATTAGGATTGGGTATCCTTGTGCGCGGACATCTGATGCCATCAACTTTTCGCCGGTTTTTTAAGCTCTAAGGCAGAAACATCACTTGTAAGGGGAGTGGGAAAAGGTGCGGCACCCACTAGGACACAACAGGATCATCTACGTATGTCGATGTTTCAGCACATTGTCGAACCCTTTTCTTTAGCATCAAATAGTTTTTTCCAGAGTGGAAGAAAATGATTTCAGGAATTACGACCCGTACGAGCGTATGCGTGAGATCTGCGCTCATGGTAAAGGATATATGCACACGTGTCCTAAAGAGTTGGCTAAGCTCTACGAAGAGAAGGGGAAAAAGATTGCGCCTTTAAATTAGATTCCACTTTTCTTGTGTAGTTTATAGGTTTTCATTTCATCCGCTTTTGTATAAAGTCTTTTGAACAAAATGGCTGGAAATATTGCGTTTCGTTGTTAGTAAAGCACTGTTTTACATACCTCGGTTTGCCATGGGCCATTTGTGTGCTGTCAGTGTTACTTGCGTGCTCTTTTCATGGACGTAGTTTTTGGTATTTGAAGGTGAGTGTTAAAATGCGCCTCGATTCAGTAGTTGATTTCTGATGATGTGATCGTTAATGCATAAATAGTATTTCGTGCCTCCTATTGCTTTGAAAAGCGAACATTAAACCAATAAAATAACATCACCGCTGTTGATGTCGAGATGATGTCAGAGGGAACAAAATCAGCGATCATCTAATTCTGCCTCATGTCCTGTGCGGTATCGTCACATAGTTATGAACCATTCTCATCGATCAGACTTCTGGAATTGTGTGGGTGGAATTCTATTATTTCTATTGTGATGTGTATTCCCGAAAGAATAGGGGAAGGTAGTTTCTCATTTCTCATCGGAGCCCCTTCAACGTGAAAATCTTTTGTTTTTTCCTGCTTTATGGTGCGATGGGTAACCTTCCGTGTATTCGTGATGGACTGAAGATGTTAGAGGGTAAAAAGCGAATTAAATTTTGTGTTATTTAGTTGATGCCCGGATGCCCGAGTACATGCGTTCTTTCTCTCGAATTTTCCAAAGTAAGACTTGGCTTATTGAGTTCAACTAGTCTTTACGGTGTGAACTGTGACGCCTTTTCTCTCATGTGCCCCTCTATCCCCGCCTCCCCATATTCCCTTTCCCCCTTTTTTCTCTCTCCCTTTCTACTCTTACCTCAACAGTTTATTCGCAAGGGTTTTCATGATTTTTATTAGGACGAGATTTTTTAAAACCACTGTGCACGTCGAACTTCTGTTGCTTGCATTTCAGCAGTCGTAGTCATAGACGTGGGCGCAGTCTAGAGGAGGAGAGAGATGGGTGGCCTATCCACTTGTAACCTAATATAGAGTAGAGAACTTCGCCTATATGATCACATGAAAGAAAAGATCTGGACGACGAGGGGCAAGGTTTGATACTATGAGGGAATAATTCGCTGTTTAATGAATGAGGATGGCAACTGAACTCGAGATGTTTGTTGGTGCATCGGAGTGCTTTAAATGTACTGCAGTTGCCACTTCGCTATGACAACTGTTTTCCTCATTTCTGCAGCGCGTCTTTGAGTTCGCTAGGCAGAGCGGGTGAGTCTTCGTCACCTGCATGAACAGTGAATTCCTAGCACTGTTGTATGCCTTTAAGCTTCAAGGATGAGTGTGAACTCTAAGCGGATAATGCTGCAGCTTAAGCCAATGAGTTACTGCCACATTTCGTCACGTTATCTTTTGACGTCTGTGGAGATGTCGGGTTCTGAAAGGGTGTTGCCATATTTTACGTTCGGTTGAAAATTTTTGTGATCGGTTGGTCAGCTATGTCGGCCTTGTTGCGGAAGGCATGTCGTGTTCTGCTTCGCTCTAGTCGCTGTTATTTACGGTCATGTGCTGAGAATTTGAGCAGTAGAAACGCCACATAGAAAACAGCTTTATTGGTTGAAATTTTTACAGTATAGTCGAAGTGCATCAAATAATCAAGTGCTGTACAATACAATGTTACTCGCCTCCGCTCATTAGATCGCCACAAACAATTAGAGTTGATCGATTTCAATATTGTAACGGAGCTGTTTCGCAGAGAACCAAGAGTAGTAGTTATCGAATTCGATAATGTCTGTAAATAAACCCCATCGTTGATGGCTTAAACTTAACAACATTCCAGAGATCCTCTCGATCCGCATAGCACCATGCTAGTTAGCTTCTTTGATGGTCAAATATCCGCTTTGCTTTCTTATTCTTTAGCGGAAATGAGACTGCAAAGCAAAAGCTAAAGGCTCTCCAATGCTAAAACTGACAAATCGAATAATTAATCGTTTCAACCGTGCTGAATTTGAGCTTTACTTTATTCCATTCCTATGTCTTAGGCAATAAGTAGTGAAGGAAAAACTTCCGGGAGCTGGAGAGAAAGCAGTGAGATTTCGAGGTAGCGAATTTCAAAGGAAATCTCTCCGTGTAGTTTCAATTATGAACTTTCGAGCAAAATTGAAAAAGCACCCCAAAGAAAATGGCTCGGTACACACTTTTGTATTTCACCTTAACAGGCCAACCGGTCGACCATATATACGAAAACGACAGCGAAAGTTCAGAAGGTGCGTGTCCCTATCAAAGTGGTCCTTAAACAGAAACTTTTTTTTCGCATTTGGCCCATTACATAACTACTCTCTTGCAGGGAACACTGAATAGTAACAGAACTGGGTATGTTCAGCGACCGTTTGTGGCAGATACCTACAAAATACCTGGTCTCGGCTGTTGCATTTCGCGAGTTGGAACTACAGAATAGCTAGGCATATATACGGACACAAGAATGTACGCACATACACACACACATACAAACATTCGCAAATGTGTATATGAAGCTATCGTGAAATGTGTTTGCAAAATCTTTCAAAGATGCAAAAAGAGGAGAAATTGGCTCGAATCCTTGAGATCATCGCAAAACACATCTGAGGCGTCTGCAAAAATTCTGAGAATGAAAACTTTGGGAGAGTGGTTGGGATCAACATATTTGGCAGTCTCCACCAACGTCGAATTTTGTCTAATTTAAAAATCAACAACGTAATGACGACATGTTTCAAAAACGGCTGAAGTGGGTTTGTGTTACCTGAGGTACATAAATCATGAATTGCATTTTATTTTTTTTGATGAGAATGTTTCAAACGGTGTCGTATTGTTTCCATCACTGTCTTCCAGGACTTTAAACAACAACAGATAATGGACTTTCTTCAAGTTAACGACATTCCCATAGGGTGACTTTCTTAAAAATAAAGTGTTAGAATTTGATCGAGCCTTTTGAGATGTCGAAAGATATTGACGTACATCTTCCTGCATTCTCACAGACGATTGATCCATTGCAGGGAACTTGAGAACATTCGAGACGAATATAAGGGAATACGGTTTCCATTTCGATAAGATTGTTCGCTTTCATTGTTTTATCGTAGTGAATCGCAAAGCCGATATCCTCTTCAGAAGTCATATATTGCCAGCTGAAAGTTTCTTTTTATTGATCACAACTAACGTTTCCTTTAGGAAAAATCATTTATTGGATTTTTCATTGATTTGACGCAACGATACTTCAATTACACAAAAAAGCACTATTTTTAGTGATTATTTCCCGGTTTAGAGGAATATTTCCAATTTCCGAACATCGTCACAATCCCACTAAGTTTTACAGGTTAGACGATGCATCAGATTGCCATCTAAGGGCATATCACATCCATGGTCTCTCTATTGTTATTGCACATTAACACAACTGTCAATCCATCATCGATTACTACATAAGCGATAAGTTAGATGATTACAACTCTTTCTTTCTTTTCTAGTACCTCTCATGAAACATTAGATCATGGAACCTTGAATGACTAGAAAAGAAATCATCAGCAAACAGAGACAAGTAAGACGTTCTCTTAGACCAATGCCGCTCAGTGTGGCGAATTGCACTCAATTCATTCGTCAAATTCAATATTAGTCAATGGTGCATTATTTTTAAATAGAAGAATTATTCACTTTCCAGAGTGGTAATGATGCAGATAGAAAGGAAATCAGAAAACTCAGAATTTTTGTTTAACGGGTAATTTTTATAGATGCAGTGCAGACTCTTTAGGGAGAGGAAAACGTTAAGGATGGAAACGTTGGGTTGCTGCATTTGCACGACGAAAAAGAGAAAAACATCTCGAAGAATTCACCAAGATCATACAGCGTTGTTTTCACTCATTGAACATGCAGACTGTCCTTCTCTTCGGGCAAATGATCCTTCTTTTTCCTATTCCTCAAACCCTTCCACATTCAACGTAACGATACTTAGCTGCTGCTTAGCGACATGTCTTAGAAAACGGTCACGATTTACAACCTTTGCCCATCTGTGAACTCTTTAAGTTCAATAAACCTTGTCCGATCAATTAATCAACTATTTTTGTCCGGTGACGTGTTTGATGTAAGAAAGCTTTGAATCAAGAACGAATTTTTGGCGACTCCCTTCTTAGCCACCCTCTCTTTGAGAACAGCAGTTCAATAATAGCCAGTCAATGTGCTCGAGATTCATATATGACGGCAGTTGTGTTTGCTTTCTTTTATTCTTTTTTATTTTTTCGCTCCATTTCATTCTTCTACATATCATTCTTTTTTTCTTTTTATCGTAGTTTCTCCCTCTCTACAATATGTTCTCTTTCCTATTTTACATCACCTAAATCAATACACATTTATATTTGATCTTAATGAGCAAAACTGAGCACAATAGTATAACATACTGTAACAATTAGGACTACAAGGTTTAGTATGTACTTTCAACATTTTCACATTGTATTCACCAATAAGAAATAAGTCTAACTTCCTGATGCATGAACGAAGGAATGAAAGATGTGCAAAGAAAGAATCTGTCAATCCAGTTTCGTCATGAAGCGTTTACGTTGAAAACGAACTTTGCCCTAATAAAACGCTTAGAAAGGTCTCTTTTCATCAATATTCGATTTTGCGGAGGTTTCATAATGTCTCTTGAGAAAAGCGCCCCTCATAACTTATATGAAAGGTAAAGCGCTGTATCGAAGCAAGATTTAGTAGGTAGCTAGGCATAGATTGGGCATACCTGATTCGTGTATTTGCTGCAACCTTGATCTCAATGAGATGCTTCTCACCAGCGTAAACAGTTGTCAACTGGTCATAGTCGGGCATAGCTGTATCCGCGTCGACAAAATATGAATCCGGAATCGGTCCAAGTCCGTAGCGAATTTTTGATGGGCATTTCGGATCACCATTTTCATCACACAATTTTCCACCCCAATGCACCGGCCAAGAGTCCAATTCGACGTATTGCGTCAACGCTGCTTGCCACTCGTCGACCGATGGCATCTCGATTAGCTCCTGCAAATGAATTCATTGTTCAACTAAACGGATGATTCATACCATCGCTGCGTTAATGCTCAGTTAGACGACCAAAATCTTTGAGGTTCTATGGACGTCATCAATATCTTTGCTAGTTCATGCATGTAAAATGAGGAACTGCAAAAACAAAAGAAAGAACCAGGCCTTTCATCTCGGTGAGGACGAATTTTTCAAATATTTGCCGCAGCGATGGTTCGAGAGGAATAAATTGCATGGAACGTTAGAAAATCCAAACATGTAAACGGATTGCAGAAGGAAAATCAAGACCAATTCCGTCTTTTTTTAGAAACACTGAAATTAATTTTTGTAAAAGTATTCACTCGTTTGGGCATTAATCTCCTTTCGCATCCTCGTGGCTATTTCAGTTTCAAGCATGCGCTCATCATTTAGCCGCTTCATAAGATCTGTTTTTTTTTTTTAAAGAAAACATAAACGACACAAAATATTCGTGGCATTTACTTTTTTATTATCAGCGAAAGCAACGTTTTTATTGAGTTGTGAATTTAATAGTGCGAAAATTCTCACTGATCAAAAGGCGGATGAAACGATTCACTGGTATTCACTGGCAAAAATCCATCCGCATTAATTTTATCGGTGATAAAATTAATGCGGATGGATTTTTGAAAAGAAAGAAAGCAAAACAGATGAGCATCGATGTTCTTGACATAGAGCTGTGTTTAATACTCGAAATTCTTATGCGTTAGCGTTGCAGAAATATTTAACAAAGAGCGTTCGACATCACATTTTAATCAATAAACATCGCTCTACTTTGAGTAATAAGGGTGGAATCGACGAAATTACACACATTCGAGCACGCTTAAAAAAACAATATCGCGCTGATTTCACTTATTGTCGACTCGTTTTTTTTTTCTTCGCTAAATTATGAGTAATAGTGCATTAATGAGTTATTTGTTGGCTGATTGAGGCTAAATTTGTGGCGACGTAATTTTTCGGATGAATGGGGCTGCGATCTGTGGATATCGTAATACTCGAATACATGCTCCCCCATGTTAATTTCGCATTTAAGCATTTTTAATTGTCACTTCTATATCCAAAAAAATGCACTCTTTCCACACATATTTTCATAAATTTCGCAATTGATTTCGAATAGCAAAAACGAGGCATCTTTCGATGCTATGTATAAAGTAATAGTACGTTTTTATAAAAACTCTTCCCATAAAATTTTTCATCAAATGCTCGTGATGCGTTTGTTTTTCATTGTTGATTCCTCTTGCAAACATAGTAAAATTGCACAATTAGAAAAAGGAGTGGTTGGTGTTAAGCGAGAGGAAAGGGTGTCAATAAATGCTTGCCTATGTATGTGTATGTGGATGCATGTGCATAAACTGGTTCCCATCATGTATCATGTAGCGCAACTTTGTGTGAAGTGAAAAATCGTCACAAATGAGTGATTGCAGTGGCGAACGTTAAAAAAAAAGTTCACTAATGAGACTATCTCATCGTCGATCGATTATTTAAACGTTCGAAGAATGAAAGTTCGAATTCTCCATTAGGAGAGAACGCCTCAAGGCTTTCCACCAACATTGACCAACTTTCCCAATTCTTATGCACTTTTACAAATCTTTTTTTACAGCATATATGTATGTTATGTTATTTATTTATCGTCTGTTATGGTATACTATGGCTTGGCATAATACATAAATTTCGGGAGAAGTTATACTTACAAGCGGAAAAAATCGTATGCGTAGATATTTCATTTCAAATCAGTCGAGCTACAAAAAAAAAGCTTTTTAGATAAGTTTAGTTCAAGAGAAAATAATTTTACTACTAGATGAATTATTTCCTGGATAAATTTCGCTTCACATCAAATAGATCCAAAGATTGTGTTTAACAAAAAATTTTTCATACATAAAGAAGTGTTACTGCATTCGACAAAAGAAATATTTTAATATATGAAAATACTTTATATTAAGTGAAATATATCTGATAAGAGAAATGCATAATCTGATACATGAATTTTTTTTATATGATGCATAAAAAGAATACTATACTCCAAATAGAAATTCATGCTTAAGAATTTGAAAAAAAGCGTCTTAGCTATAAAATCTGCCGCATAAATATATTTGCTTAAGCAGTTGTTCACTCTGGATAAATCATTTTCGTAAACTGTGAAAAAATAATAGAATTTATGTAATGATGTATTAATTTCTCACTTCGTCTCTCCATTTTTTTCAAATATTCTGCAAAAGGCCCATTTTTCCGATTCGATCTGCTTTAAAATACGACTTTTCCGGTTGCAAAATACACAGAAATTTTTCTGTGATTAAAAAATACTCAAATTTATTTCGAATTTAATAGATGAGTTTAAATCTTTGCATCAATTGCATAAATAGTGGCTATTGATTTTCATTACTCTAGGCTCATGTTTCTCGAGTTGAAGCTAAAAACATAAAAAAAGAGATAATACAAATTTGGAAACGTGAAGAAAGAAAGAAAAATAAGCATAGCATTCGCGAATTTCTACTAATATCTAAAATCTGAACGTGTGCTGCAACTCAACACCTTTTTTTTGAGTTTCTAACATCAGCTTAGCAAATAGTATGACGAACTACAAGTTAGGAAACGTCTGTAATATTTTAAGCTTTATGGAGTGAAGAATCCGGCTGACATTGATTTAACATTAAAGAGGTGATGTTAATTTATATTGCTTTCTAATTTTTAGCACAATCCCGAAAACAAAGGAATATTATTTTCTATCAGCTCTCTTTTAGAAGTTGAATCGAAAAGTTTGTCATATGATAACAATCTAAGCAATCCAGTACTCGGCTATAGGATGCATTTTCACATGAGAAAGTTTAGTGATATTTCCGACGATATCATCGAAAAACTCGTCCATTCTGTGAAGATGCGATTATGTAGAAATATTTCGATGCGATACAGATGATATGTATTATGTGAATAAGGAAAACAGACAAAACACCGACAAAAACTGGCAGTTATGTAAAGAACATGCACGCTTCACTTGCCATGATAGATGACTGCCACAATCAAAACTGTTTCATCTAGAAAGAGTTTTTGTCTTCGCAACGATTTTTATGTGTAACTCTCATCCGCAACATGAGAGATGGTTCGTTCTTTGAGACAATGTGGATGAAGAAAAATACTTTTGCTGAACAATTTCAAGATTTTCGAACTCGAAACAGCAAAATAAAAGGATTTTGCAAAAGCCAGTTTGCGCTTAGCAGTGGAATTGTGGAAATTTGAGTGAAAATATGCAGCTGGATTTTCGGTGTTCAACCATTGATACTACATTTGAAATGGTCTTTAATAGGGCATTAGATAAAAGCACTAATTGATCAATGATCAAACTAATTTCTTATATAATCGCCTAGTTGATTCTGTTTTTGAAAGGCTGTAATTCAGTTAATTAGTTTACCGAAGAAATTTTTGACGGGTAGCTACATGAAACAGATGCGACAATATGCCATGAAATATGGGAACAACTTTTTCCCAGCTAATCTTCAAAACAAAACCGGAAATATGCTTAATTAGAATGCACAGTAATAGATGAAATAAATGTAAACGGGATTGTGGGAAGCTACATGAAATAGATGTGGCAGGATCCATATAGAGCTTAAATTTTTAGCCATCGGAAGTTACCAGGCGTTTTTCAATAAGCAACGGGAGTGGGTCAAAGATTATGGAATGTTGCCTCTCAAAGATTTTCGCAAATAATGTTTCACTACAAGCATCCCTTTGACTAACTGCAACGAGTGAAACAAGCTGAGATTTTTTTTCGAGTAGAAGAGCCCATGAAAAATTTGGCTCCAAGAAATCGACGATTTGACAACATCGATTAGGAGCGTACATAGGACAGGACCGAGTCGAAGATATTTTCGATCCATGTCGCTTAATTGAACGAGGCATTAAATCGTGAGGGTGTGGGGACTATGGACCACCGCTTGATAGCGTTTGGCGACTTAAAGAGCAGTGGGAAGCAATCAGACATTTGCTGTGAATTTATGACAGTTGAAAATTTATGGAATCAGCCGACTGCATAAAATGGCGCAAATTATCTCTCAAGCAAAGGGAAATTAGCAGATTTGGCGACGGCCTAGTAAGAACTTTGGGCAAGTTTTCGAAGGAAGAAACTTGTCTTGAATGGATCACTGTTTGAAGGATGAGTGTTTTACTGTCACTCTTGGGACAAGCAGGAATTCTCATTTCCCCCTAGTTACGCTACGTTTGAGGCGGTTCTCTATAACACACCTCTTTTCCATATAGTTTGTTTCTTAACAGGCGCTATGAAAGTTTTCAATCGAATCTTTATGTGAAATTAACAAGTTCGGAAACAGTGCTCAAGAGTCTTTGCGATAAAAATAAGTGTTTTGTTAGAAAAGACCTGAATTTTGTCGGAGAGGAAAGGCGTCATGGTATTGAAGGCGACTCGCGCCATCTCAGGCGCTCGTATAATGAGGATTTTCTTCAGCACGAGTGGGTAATGCTCCTGGAAGAGTATAATAAGGGTGGTAAAAGAGGACGCGAACTGCTTGCACGAGTAGTGTGCACTGCCAATGTGGTCCAGATCGAATACGAGCATCATTTGTTCAAATGGGTGTCCCGTCTGAAATTAACCTTATTTCTCCAATTGCAATCATTCATGCACGAAATTACTCGTTGAAATTCTAAACAAATGGAAAGTTGATATGGATTTAATAATGTTATCGTCTAATGAAATAATTTTCCTTCATTAGCAAATGCCATCACATCTGTAATTATGCCACTTGATGTTGGATATGTTCATTGAAAGTGAATCAGATAGCAATTCTTTGGAATTTTTCATCGCATATTTCCTGAAATGAAATAGTTTTAGAACGAATAATAAGCTATCGCTATGCAAATTGCGAAGTGATTCCCAGAAAGTGAATATCGACTAGGCTTATAATCTGTAATTCGATAAGATTAGCAAATCACTTTTGCTGCATCATTATATGTTGATGTGAAGTTACGATGTAAATCAACAAGAATAACGCAATGATTTAATGAATGCTCAATCAAAAACACTTGTTGAAGTTCGAGGCGAACAACGGCCAACAATGGATAACCTTGGAAACAAATATAGACCAAATGACAGCGGTTTAATAAGTTGTGCTAATGTAAACTGATAGAGAGATATCGAGGAAGATTTCTGCTTGATGTATGGAATTCATTGAAATTTTTTCGATTCATTAGTTGTCGTTCAACATGGAGATATAGCTGATTTGGTATTATAAAATGCTAATATTTTAATTTGAACTGACCTCTTTGCATTTTTCATCACAAAGTTTCATGCCTCTTTCGATTGCCGCTAACGAATATTTAATGTAGTCACTCGACTGTACTGATCTCACCATTCCTGAAACAACAAAAATCGATTAATTGGCTGATTGTAAAGGAATAAGGAAGTGAATAGATTTCAAATAGCCCTCAATTACCTTCAACAATTGATGGATTGCTATGAAAAAAAATGCCGCTAACGAATTCCCCACAGCTTCAATGCATTTTTTCTTCGGTAATATTGTCGAAAAATGGAGAAGAAGGTGAAAATTGAAAAAGAATGTAAAGAATTGCAAGTAGTTAAGATGTATTGATATATTTTTTCAGTTAAATTATTTTAAAAAAATCAACGCTTCAAACTCCTTCAGCATTCTACCAAAGATTGCAACAAGCTCGCATCGGTAGATTCATTTTCCGTTGTCGACGGAATTCTTTCGTATGTGAACAATTTTTTTTCGCGCATCATTCGCGTATGCATGGACATATTCCGGTCGCAAAGTTAGAAAAAGCTTAGGGCAAAATTTGCACGCTTCCCAGCATTCAGTGTAGTTTGGCAGTAGAAGATACAAGAATTTGGGGTGGGAGGGGAGAGGGGAGAGGGGAGAGGGGAAAGAGGCAAAAGCAAAAATTACCTTTCTGCGATAAAAACAACTTGCAATAACTGCTAAGAACAAGAGCACAACAATGTTTTCATGACCAAATTTTGGCCTTTCGTCTCCAGATTGCTATATAATTTTGAACGTTCACCAAAAAAATCTCACAATTAATCAAACACGATCGATGATTTCATAGTGAAATGCATGCATTTTCAATCACAATATTTTATAAGAGGCGCTTATGATTTATAGGGCCTCATGTTTCATTGAATACAAGAGTTGTCACTGAGCTGGGCTAAATTTGCATATTGAACATATGCATCAGTTGCATAAATTTGCATCTCTGTGCAAATAACTATTGCAATTTCGAAAATATGAAAAGCCCAAATGTTTCGCAAATCACCGCAAAGTTATGATGATATTTTTCCAAAATGGCAACCAAAAAATGCATGGTTGTTGCAGCCTTAGATTTTTCGTCATCAGTATTTTATATGCTGTGAAGTTTATGCCAGACAAAAAACTTTTGAGCAAACAAAAATCATTTAATTATCGAATTGCAATAAATTAAATCTTTCACAGAAACGCTTAGAAATAATTACGGCGAAAAAAAAACAGCAATAAACTCTCTTCCATCTTCTTGTTATAATCGCAATTGAATAAACCCGCTATCGGATGACTACAGTTTCAGACAACTTAACCATTTATTGCCAGCCGTAAAAATTTTACCAGATAAGATGAAACAAAAAGTTCCCCGAACATTTTTTTTTCGTGAACGATGCCTTGGGTTTTCAGATCACTAAAAATATTGATAGAGTGCGCTTTTATCAAAAAAGAGACTGCAATAAAGAGCAAAATGAAGAGAGATAATGTTTCTGCACCTTCAACATCGAGGTTACCCAACAGCGACATAAGAATCGGGAAACCATCCTTGTCTGAAAGGAATCCGTAGCCACAGTACTTTTCCAAAATCTGAAAACAAGGTAGCTAGTGAGGATTTAGGAAACGTTTAGAACAAGACAAACTGTTTTTACGGATCCAATCTCGTTTAGAACACAGAAGACAATCTGACAAATTCCCCAATATAGTAGGCTTTAATGCAGCCCTAGAAACTTTTAGATGGATCCTTATCATCATAGCGCTTGCAATTCGCGTCGAAGGATGATGTTTACTCATCAACTGCTACTTTTAGATCGCAAAATTATGCACCATCGAAAATTTTTCATTTAAATATTTGTGTTAACGATAGTTCGAAGAAGACAGATGTCGTGGATCAAAAATGGTTTTTTCGTATTTCCGCTGGAATTTTTAGATCCAGAAGACGCTTTTCAGACTCGCTAAAATTCCTTCACATCCACCACTTAAGCAATTTTCAAGAAGCCTTTTTGCAGCTAAGTCGAACAATTCACAAAAAAGTTACAATATTCTTCTTCAACGTTGCTGTGTGAATTTTTAAAAGCTTTTCATTAAAAGTTCTGCAAAAAAAGACGCGTTATAACGAAGCAGACACCAAATCTGTAAACAACTTCGAAAGCATATAGTTTCCATTCTTTTCTGAAAAAAATGCAAGTTTTTGATATTTCAAAGAAATAAGCAAGTGTAGGAGAAATGTTAGGGGCATTCAATCATTTCGTCGGACCTCCACGGAAAAATCCTCTCAATATTAAATTTCGAACAAAATCTAAAAACGGCAAAATGCTATGACTTCGATTAAGAATTGATTCAAACATTTTCCACCTTGATTTCTTGGGCAATTATAGAATACGTTTTCAAAATAAGCGTCGAAAATACGTCGAAACAAGTTGCGCTTCGTTCTTGGTGAGAAAAGGACTCATTTTCGTTGACCCATCTAAACCGCGTGCGGTTTTTCGCCGAACGCCAAGAGATCCCTTTCACTGCTTTGATCATAAACCAGCACATCGTTTAATGCACTGAAATCAAGCGCAGCCACCTTGAGTAATGGCATCTGCAGTATAGCATGATTTAGCGCCGTGAGCGTTGGAGTTGCTGACGCATGGAATTGCTCACAACTTCTACAAATCTGGATTTAGACTCTCATGAGGGTGAGATTTACCTGGATTTCCACGACTGGTAGACTCGACAAATTAACATGGAGTTCTTTCAACGGAAGTATTTTAGACTAGGGTTGCGAGTTTTCTTTTTTTTTGCTCCTGTTATTGAGTAGAACAGAGAAAATGTTGTTATAGCAGTTAGCGATAAGGCTCTGACGAAGGAATCGGTATTTCCTAGTAAATAAAACTAGCAGTTATAATCAAAGAAGACCGAATTCGAAGAAAAACCCGAACTTTAGCAGTGACACACTCGGCGTTATATAAGACAGTAATACGTCAAATGTGTGAAAAATAGCTACGGTGGTTAGGCGTCAATCTTATTCGTTAACAAGTGCCACCAGGATTCTTTGTTTTGTTATTTTTTCAGGCAGTAGTGAGTGATACGGTGAAAAAATAAGCGGAATAACGGGAAACTCCGCAGACTACTGTCCTCTCGTATTAAAATTGTGCAAGTTCAACTCTTAACTGTTGGCAACTATCAAATAAATCGATCCGACACCTCTGTACATTGAAACATCTATAACTCTCTTACAGTCCTATGCACTAAATAGAAATCGGCCTGTTCTTAATCGCAGTAGCCGTCACGGAATTATTACAAGAGCCCCTATGGTCAGCATGGTTTGCAAGATTGGTCTGGGGCATCACTCATCTTACGGAGTCGTAATTTCTAGGTAAAGTTCGAACGAAACAAAAATCCCAGGTTAATGTTCAAAAAATTGTTCCCATGAGTTGAACCATGAAGGCTCCCTTCATGTTTCTTACAGTTTGAGTGCCAATATCAATGCTTCAATCGCTGCATAAATTATTGGGAAAGTTTTTAGAGCAAAAGTTCATTTGAAATTAGCGGCGAATCAACTGTAGCCAACGTATTGAGCCGTAACTCCGTCGAGAGCTTGGATAGCGCATGCTCATGTGTGGTCTAAACATAAGTATGCTCTATGCAGCTTTCTCTCAGGTAATTTCATTTCAATGTGATGAGCAACACAATAGGGTGGTTTTAAAATCAAATTTCATTCCAACTAACCATTCTATTTATGGGTTAAAAATATCGAAAGTGCCATAGAACTTGTGCCTTATTCAAAACGCTACCGTAAAAGACAGAAATAGCTAATTTCGTTTAGAATTTTATAGTCGTACTCTCGAAAAATGAACCCTTTTTTAGGTCGCATTATTTTTTGAGTGTTTTTGGGTGTTTGTGTATCCGACCAACGTGATCGGTACGAATGAAACAATCGCATAATATTTGCGGAGCCATTCTCACAACCACTTCCGCTTTTTCAGCAAAGAATTGCACATTTCCGAATTACTGTCAACGAAATGAACAGATCATTCAATTTCGCTCGTCTGAAATGGACATGCCGATGTAATTTTATGAAGGTCGGCTCCTCTCATATCGTAACACAGGCCGTTGTCAGTCAGGATGCGAGACGGCAACAACGCTAGCGGTGTGCGCATCAGGCAGTTGTTGCGTACGCATAAAACCTGCATTTCTCTTGTTGGTGCGTGACATTTTGGCGCAGGTAAACCTTGATGCAAGGACACTTTGGCACAAGGGCAATACGACGCAAGAACACTTTCGCAGAAGGGAACTTGGCGTTCGGACGCTTTGGCACAAGGACACAACGACACATGGCACAAGGACACAACGACACATGGCACAAGAACACTTCGGTATAGAGAAACCTTGACGTAAAGACACTTTGGCATAAATGCACTATGACATAAGAACACACTGGGAACGCTCGAGTAAATGAACAGAAATTTTTTCTGGACTTGTGATCGAAGAAAAAATTCTTGCAGAAATCGTCAAAATTAACGGCTGGAAGCTTCATTCCAAACAGTTTACGAGCACAAAATAAAACTGCTGCAATAACAGCTGATAAAAGCACTTCTGGTGGCTTAGAATTATTTATTCCTGTAGGCAGTAAGCAATATCTTCAATATTTCAAAGATCAGCTTTTCGGGAGCCATCCAGGAGTCGGAGTGCAACATTTGAAGCAAGTTGAACGCATCGGAGATTCAAATTTTGATGTGCTTAGAAAATGCTTCGTTGCACTTTGTTGCTCGACATTTGAACGTCATTTTTGATTTTCATTTATTGCTATTTATGTCATAATTGCCAGATATCATTTTATTTGACCGAATTTTATCGTCATTTTAAATCTATAAATTCAAGACCTCTCTAAAGATTATTACTGTTTGGCACTAATACTATCCATTCGTTGGCCGTATGAAAGGAAGAAGTGCGAAGATCATCGGCTTCTCATATACTTTACAGTAACAACCGATTGCTGACAATGCTCAAATATCAACTAACATATCGCTGCAGTGCAGGAAATCCTACTGAAATTTACTTATTATGAGTAACTAATAAGTTTCTATGCGAGTACATACTCTATAGACTTAAAGCAAGAAAGATTCACGCATATCGAAATTTTTAATGCGTATTTTATTTGTATACAGAGGTTGATTTTTTCAAAGAAGAAGGGTGAGGTTGAGCGGGGAGGATAAGTAAACGGTGAGGAGAAAAATGAGGAGGTGGGGATTTAAGTAAATTAGCACTAAGATGCATAGTGACTGTGTGCGTCAGATGATTGAAATTTCATAGGTACGCAGATGCTGAATCTAGGCGTTTATCGATGTCGTTTGTGTGCCCTTGAAAAATTTCTGCAAGGTCTCTTGCCTTCAAATCGGTTTGCTAAAACTTTCGCAACGACAGTGAATCAGCAATGTCACGAGAGGAATGCAGTCAGCTATTTGCTGAGAAATAAACAACGTTCGTTGCACTAAATCTCATCTTTGCAAAAATATTTAGCTGAAAACCTCATCACCAAACGCACTAACAGAAAACCTTTTAAAGTGATCCTCAGAGTTATGCCAACAATTCCATACAGAGATCATGAACCATTTCCCTTTGTAAGGATCGATATTAAAACCTTCAAACAGCAAAAAAAGGATGTGTACATACATAAGCGAGTTGAATGTAGCAATATGAGAATATGAATACACTGATTTTTGCAATGAAAATTATCGCTTTAGCACAGTCATATTTCTGTAATGAAACAAAATTTTAGCAGTATTGTTCTTTCTGAAGCGATACCATTTGTATGACATTTCGTTTTTTTATAAGCCTAAATTATATAACAGCGAGATAGGTGTGTCAGTCACCAATGATATGATTAGCAAATCGATAAAATGGGTCAGAAGTTCCAAGCGAAAGATATGCGGAGTAAAGTTACCTACAATTAGATTGTAAGATATTATAATGATAAATACAACACCTGTAATATTATTTCTGCGCATCACATTAGTTTGTAAAACAGAAAACAAAAACAAATATTGAAAGCTACATCGATGCCACTATTAGACAACATTCAATTATAAGGAATGAGTCTTTGAAAGTTGATATAAGAGTGTGAAAAAAAACACCATTCTAAGACATCGAATGAACGATGCATGATGGATGCGATAGTAATTATATAGTTCCTTTATGAGTGAATTTAAATCATCGACGTAATAATTGCTGTTCATTTTTCGGGAGTAAAAATGCCGATAGTCACATCACTTCTTTAAATTTGAAAGTATCAATCAATAACACAAAATCGAACGAGCCAACCGTGCAACAAATGCGGCAATATAATTAGCGGAAGACAGAAAGTGCACTCTCCGATGGAACATTTGAAAATTAGAAATCCCCTCTACGAGCTTCAATTAACTCACTTCGTTAGAATCTTCCACCTAAAACTTCAACATATTGATTAAAATTCCAGCAAATGACCCCGCATTATATATGTGAGTGCTTTCACTGATTGAAATTTTCTATGGCAGTCAGTAGTCACTTATTGAATGTTATAACCTGTAATCGCCTACAAGTTGTCGGTTGTTTCAAATGCTTCAAATTGAATTGCGGTGATTAATGTGCTCAACATTTTTCTGCTGTTCATAAAAGCATTTCCGTCGATCTAAAAAGATATATTTTGGGAAATACACTTTGAAAAGTATTTTAAGATTATCATTCATTTTTAAATGCATTTTTTATATCTTTGGCAAATAGACTTTTAAATGCTGTGAAAAGAAACTATTGGGTTATGCTTATGCTTCTGAAGTGATTTATTAAACGAACTGTTGGCACTGCCACCAATCACCGATGTTTAGAAAATTTCAGTAAAGCTCCAGTGGGCATGAAGAGATTATAATCCGAGCGGTTAAATATTCTTGCGGGAATTGATAATGCTTTATCGGGAAAAATACCACCAAAAAGTAGAAATTAAGTAAGTAAAATGGTTGCACTTCGTAGAGTGTATATTGGAAGTGGTGATATTGCAGATGAATAAAAAAAAAGAGTTGACGCACCACTGCTGCAAATATATTTGCAAATCTCATATTTTGTGGGCTGATTCGAGACCATGTGTTGTCCTTAATCACAATTTGTATATCTCCCTTTCTCTTATTAGGTAATGAATCAGTAAAGGTTACATCAATTCTCAATCCTCCCAGCCAAACATCTGGATATAGCTCGCATACGGCGACTAAAACAGTGGATTCCACTGATGAGAAATTAATGATTGAAATGCACTGCAAATTCCCTGCTTCTCGACTGAAGCTAATTATCTTACAGTCCAGTGAAAGCGAACGAGAAGCATTTGTTAGAAGAATGATAGAGAACGCGAAAAGATCTGGGAAAAGAAATACCGCAAACTGGGCAGAGGCGACTGCTTAAAAGGTCCGAAAAGGGTTCTTTTTCGTGATAAATAAACTCCAATAGCGCACAAAAAGCTTCGGAACTGGAACAGATCTGATCAGTGGAAATAACAGTGGGAAATAAAAACCGAGATTTTTTGGTATTGATGAAGATCGATGATGGAAAAGATGGGATGGAATGTTTTTGAAAGAGTCGAGGAAGTACGAAAGGGCACGACTCAAGCAAATAGTGAAAACTCAAGACAGGGAGGGGGTTCGAAATCAAAAAAGTCGTCACCCCTCCCGGTGTTTAGAAGAAGTGCACCCACCTCAGGAGCATCCCATTTGTCGATATTGTCCAAATTCCATGCTTTCCGAAAGACAACATGCTTCTTCAGTGCATCGGCGGTTTCATCGAAGCGTCCATCCCGAGAACGAAGCCATCTGCAAATTTCGACGAATATTGGGCGATATTTTTGCAGGTAAACTTGGAGGTATTCTCGAAGATATGTGCATGCACTCAAATAAAATTCACTTCAAATCGTGCACGCACTATAACACTTTAATGAGTTATCAATTTGCAATAACTGCGCTATAGATTCGAATTATTATGCAATGATAGAGCCTAATGTAATGATGCTACGTATGAATAGAGCTGAATATTGATTAAAATATTAGGCGCTCATCGGGTTGTTTTCTAGCTTTATCGAATCCTCTGAAAGCAGCAATATGCACTTTCAAAACAAAGGAACTACCGGAAGATCTTTAAAGCATAATGTGTGACATATACTTAAACTTGTGGCTATCGTTAGGCCTAACAAGCAAGTATACACTCTTTGCCATGTGATGTGCAGCCGATAAAGAGGAAATGTGCTGCAATAATGGTTATAATAAGCGTGTTGCAGTAATCTCGATTTTAGGTGTAAAATTACGGCTTGCTTACATCGATACAATCTAAATGACTTTCTAACAAATCAGCATTATTCCCTCATATGTGTTTTGCTTTGCTCAAATAGATGGTGGGAATTTGAAAGAAAATTAAGCATAAAATGGACGATACGTTAAGCACATTGCATTTCATGTGATGGAGCATTTACCAAGCGCATAGCATTCCGATGAAACATACTGCAAAGAATTGCATTCACTCATTCTGATGTTCGTTTGCGTTGTTGTTGCCGTGTTATGTATTTTAAGGGGGATTAGGAAAGGATGGCTTTCGTCGGCGGTTCATAGAGCAAATTGACATGCAATGACGGGACCAACTCGTAGCACATAGAACACGATCGATGGTTCAAACAGGTGGACAACGCCTGCTATCCCCAATGGACTATTAAAGAGGCAACCTATTCAAACATTTGTAGTTATGAATGCCAGTTTCTTTGCAAAGCTTGACGCTATAGAGTTTAGTACCTAAAATATGGGACGCTAAAATTTGAGTTGAATGCTAAAAAAGGAAAATTTCCTTTCTATATCACTAAATGATATGGTGCAAAAAATGTAAGTTTGCCTTAAAGAGCGAATTGAGCAATTTGCTGCATATTGATAGTCGATTTTAAAAGTGAAGGAAAATGAACCTGCTAAATGGATGAACGAAAAGATCGTAGGACATCCGGAAGGACCGTAAAATTACCCCGGAAACTTTCTGACTGCAAAAAAAACGAAGGATTGTGATGCCTTAAATATTGGACATGAATCCATATATGTCTGTTTAGAGCAAACAATTCGATTTCACTCTTCTCCTTTCCACGGTATTTAGTACATCTACATAGTTAAAAAAAAAAGACGTAATTGCAACATTTGCATCACTCAATTGTACTTATGATATAAATGGAACATACGAACTACTGCATTTGAATGTTGAAATATTTATTAGTAATTTTGAGTGCGTTGAAGCAATTATTTCTCTTTAGTGGAAAGCATTCATTCTTGATTACTGAGGATCTTTTTTTCTGTCAGCAAGAAATGCATATGCGCAAATAGAAAATAATATTCCTCTTCAACGAGGAGATTTCGGCATAACTTGTTTAAATTGTTATACTGTTTTATTGTTATTGACAAGCTTTTTCCGGCATGCAAACGATGACGACGTTGTAGTTTTAAATCGCGAATTATTTATCATCGTATTAATGACCTTTTTTGTTGACTATCGATTACTCGAAGATGGAACAACGAAATGCTCATGCTAAAATATATCCGCCTCATAAGAAATTCAATTTTATGAATGAATAATTAAACTCCTTCTTGGAAACGTTACGATAATTCATGCGAATTTTTGTGGTGATAATATGGGATTAACTTAAATATATGGTACAAAGTCAAGTAAAATTTCGCATAAGCTCGAGAATATTTTCCTCAGTAAAGAGAATATTGAGGAAAATTTTGGGCGAAAGGAAAGAGAAAACATCTGAAGCAAAAAAAGGGGGAAATACTTGAAAGAAAAACAAGAAGAAAACTAATAAAATCACTTTCGAGGAAAATGCATTGAAAGAAATGAAAAACAACTCTCAAGCACTTCGCTTATCATTTTTGCGCATCTTAATCACTAATGGATCAACTTTCATTAAGATGGCGTCATTGTAAAACAATAAGCAAACTGTGAACAAAATTCTACGGTAGTTTTTTTCATTATGCGATCGACAATTATGTTCACTGAATCGATCTCGGCGATCGTTAGCAAATTGTAAACTTTTAATGGATCGAAGGTGAAACATTACAGCACTTTTGTGCAATAGACGACTAGAAAAATTGTTGCCCGCAACGTTGGCATACGAAGTTGAAAAAGAGGATATACTTCAAAGGTCAAAACATTCTAAGCGAACGAGACAGCCTCTAGAGCACCAAAGGTGATAATTTGCAGATATAAGTGGAGTTGCTAAATCGCTGTTACGCTTCATGCCAAATAACTAGGAATTTCCGTTTTTTTATGTTCTCTCTATTCATAGTCCTCTTATCCGATCCTACACACTCAGACAGATTTCTACAACTTTAATGGTTGACCGCTTGCAAGAAAATGCGAATATTCCGATGAAGAGTCATCTCAGCGACAGCTGCACAATTCACGTTGGTCACCTTTAAACACACCTTTAGGAAATATTCGATTTAGGACCAGTCACCAACTTAGCAGTAATTCAAAAGCGATAGAAATGCGTAGCATGGAGTCATACAGATATCCAAAACTGTCACAAAATATTTAATGACCGTATGAACATTTCTAAACGCTTCTTGCCGCTACGTATTTAGATGCATTGTTGCAGCTAGTTAATATTAGCCGAAGAGATACTAGAAAAGAGCGAATCGTGAAGGCGGTTGATGCTTTCGGTAGCGAACATAATGTTTATGACACGTCAACGTTCAGGTTTGGACTCCTACAACTGTTTGCCCTAATATAAAAACTTGTCACCGTAACAAATTTTTTTTGTAAAGAATGAGTTTGGCGAATAACGTTTTTTGCTAGTCATAACAACAGCGTTCAGTTTCATTTAGGTAGCGGTTCTTCGTTTAAAACGAACAACTTTTGAATAAGATGTGCATCAAACAAGGCAGCTATTTACCTAAATGGTTAGAAAATGCAGCGATTCACAGCTTCCAATTACCACAGAAGTACTATCAAGATTATATTAAACTTTTGCTCCGAGATATTGCTCTCATAATTTGTATTACAATCCATAGCAACCAATATGTGCTAATCTATCAAGCTTCATTTATGTGGGAAAAGTAGAGCGATAATTCAACAATCGTATATATCCAATAATTTCCGATGTTTTTCTCTTGATTCTGACGGAAAATTTTCAGTAGGAAAAAAGAATGCGAATATGATAAAAGGTGTGACAAACTTTCCAAAAATCTCATCAATACTGTCTGAAAAAGATTTTCATAAACAATTTGCGCATCAATCAAGCCAACGGTTAATCCACTTATAGTTTACTGCAACATCTCTATTTTTGTTGTTATGGTTGAAAATTGCGAGATCAAAGTTCGGGCATCGTCAAATGTAATCGTCTAAAGCTAAACAAAATAAGCAGTTCGTAATATAGTGTCTACTGCAACAAAAAAACCTGCGAGTTACTAAGATTTTGAGTTATTCGTAAGATTCTGAGTTATTCCCAAAAAAGCTTTGTGCGAGAAAACATTTCAGTAATCAGGAAGGCAATGCGCAGTTCTAACGACATCCACGAGCATGAAGGATGTGATAGTAAACAGCAGCAGTACAGGACAGCAACTCAATTAGGCTCAGGCACAACTTGGCCGTTGAAAGTGTTCAGCGATTATTCGCTTTGGAGCGATACTTCGCTGTTCAATTAGGCGTTGTTCATTTGCGCTGCTGGATTCACACAGCACATTGACGTCTGTTGGTTGGTTTTCAGAAGGCAGTGAACAGCGATGAAAGTTGATCATCGCAATAATGAGGCAATCGACCATCTTGGCGATGACAATCGCATGGCGTAGCCATTCAAAAATGAGGCATTTCCCCGAACTGCAAACTTATGTCGGAATTACCTTCAGAAACTCCAGTGGGAGAGGAACTCAAGAAGCGCAGTGACCTGAATATAAAAAGCGTTTAATTGAAGGAGTGGTGAGAAGGGAGGGAGGAGGATAAATTGAGTGTCGAGCCAAACCTGGTGATGTATCCGTCGGAGATGCTCTCCAACGAGGGCACCACGGTACGCAGGTCGTCGATCGCTCGTTTCTCGGCGTCCGAAAGGGGGCGCCGCGTGCGCGTTGTTGTCGAAGGCATCACTGAGCCAGTGATCAGTACCGTGCTCGCACTGCCGTTCATGTTGATGGTCGCCCCGCCTCTGCGCAGTGCCTACAGCGACACAACGTTGCATGCGCGCAAACAACATCATGGCCAGTCCTACATGAATTCGCGCATCTCATCACACACCTGCCATTCCAGTAAAACGGTTGTGCGTGTACGCTGTCGAAATAACACATACACGTCGCCACTCCTCTTCGTCAAAAGAAACCTGCGCATGGTACGCATTGTCTTCAAAGGCACCTTTTTCTAGCTTTTATGTGAGGTATCGTTTGCCCTTGAAAAATTCCATCTAGGGACCCTTTTGAAATTCGAAGACGTCCAAAGTTCGAAGACCGGAATTCTGGGGATCCTCGAAGTGCCGAAAGCAAACACTAGTCTGGGCAATTATTTGTGCAGGATACCTCGCTGCAGCAGAGGACTTACTGTACAGCTCAAGTGATTGCGTCGCCGTACTGTGGAGGCGGTTGACTACTCCAATTTTATGTTCAGTCTTCTCAGTTACTCCTAACTGATGTAGTAACTTTCTAATGGTATAACTTTCTAGTGGTACATCATCCTCGTTATTTACTGCAAAAGGTGACTGCTGATCTGCTGCAAGTGGGGGTACTTCTATAAGAATATTTCGTATAATTCTTAAATGGGGTAGTACTTTGGTAAGAGTATTTAATATAATTTATTTCGCTTTAACCGACCTGATACTACATAATCACATATGATGTTAGCTGAGGACGTCCAGCTGCAAGATGCAGTCGAGAATGAAAGTGATACAGGAAATCGAAATAAAAAGAACTATTAAACAATTAATAGAACGCTGAGTGTCAAATTTCTGTGGCCAAAGTTGAACAGAACTATTGTGAGCATGTTTGCATTTGTCAAAAGGCTTGCACAAATTGGCCCAGAAATAACATTTTATCATAAAGCACTCTCAAATAAAAGCGCAACAAATAACACGAAATCTGTATTTTTTGATGGGATGACGCCATTTGGGACGCATTTCGCAGCCATCTTCAATACTCTGCATACAATGCTAAAATGAAGCAAAAAACATCCAAAAAGTCACACCTATAAATACAACTTTTCCGGCAATAAAACTATTCTCCGGAATAACGATAGCCGCTTCACGAAACGACGTTAGCACTTTCGAAAAATAAAGCAATCTACAGCGTTGTTAAGAGAAAATACGGGTTTATTGAGGGCTTCGAACGAAAACATAGTCGGGGCAATTTCAACAAAGCAGAAAAGAACTTTCTCAACGGAATGGTCACTTCTGAAGTTAATGAGTATATAGACGATTTTCTTAAGAAGCAATTTCAACACGGCTCTAATTCAGCCCAGCCAAAGTGGTCGGCACCAATAATATAGCTGAAGCTATTCTCACGAAGTTGTCAGCACAAAAACACAAATATTGTAATCGTACTGCAGTAGAAATAGTTGGTGAAGTGGTAATTACTAGGTTGCAGGGTTAACTGTGAGATCGTAAGAGATAGGGCATCGGATTAAGTGCGTGGTGGTGATGAACGGGCTGTTAAATGATAGGTGATAACCGTCTGTGAGGGCTGACTTCGAGAAATCGGGCATTGTTAGTAGTGGTGGCAATGATGGTAGTAGTAGCGGCTAGTTTTAACATCGACTATAAATTATTTAGTGTAAGTGGTTAGATGGTAGCGAAAATTAGATGATTACTTAATTGGCACTAATAGTTGGCCAGTCATTATCGGTGACAGGTTAATTAGTAGAAGCATCTAGTAAGTTGGCAGTAGTAATTAGTTAGTCGTTGACTAGTAATGTTAGCTATTAGTAGTTAGCTAGTCATTAGCTAATTAGCAGTGGCAGCTAATTTGACAGTGGTGGTAATTAATTCATGGTAGTTTTTAGTTAATTAGTCAGTCACTTGGTGGAGGTGGTTAATGAGTAAATAGTAATTAGTAAGTTAGTAGTGATAGCTGCCTACTAAGCCATTAGCAGTAATAGTAACAGTACTAATGATGGTGGTCGCAGTTGTTATTGTTGTCGCTGCGGCGTTGTTGTTATGCTGCCGTTTTTGATGCTTTTTCTTGAAATGGTGTAATTTAACCTCACATACATTAAATGCACGACAGTTGTTACGACATACCCGATCATGTACTGTGAACTTGATCTTTATAAGTGTTCGAAGTTCACCATCATCTCCACCCGTAGTGACCTCCGCATAAAGGTGATTCATTGATTTAAGCGCCACTGACGCCCTCGTCGAGACGACCCGCTCTCAAAAAGTATCTTGCCCCCGAGAGGGATTTTCTGAAATTAGGCAACTCGCGGGACGGACCCCCGTAGGGTCTGTCATCTCTGTGAGGGATGCTAAAAGGCAAATCTTGTCTTCAAAAGCGAACCGAAAAAAATTCCACATAGAGTTACAGGAAAGTCCGTAAGGTAGTGTGTTGGAACAAGGCATGTATAAGTAAAGTATGACGCATAGATGTTAGCAAGGATTTATTGCGAAAGAGGACAACCGGGTATAATGGACATAATCTGAAAATATGAAGGAAAACGGGACAGGTTGCAGGTGGACGAGCTCAAGTCAACATTTATAGAGACATTCACCCATATGCAGCCGAACGAAGTATCGGGGTTTAAGGAATTACAAATAAAACGCTGAAGACAACGCAGGTCGGACCAGAACTGTGTTCTCTTTTTAACTGTATTACTTCAAAAGGAAAACATCCTGAGGAATGAAAACTTGCAAACGTGGCCGTCATAAACAAAGATAACAACGCAAAGTATGCGTCAAATTACAGGCCTATATCATAACTGCCTTGTGCGTCGAAATCCTTTTACCTTTGTGCTTGCGCACAAACTCATATCGCAGTTGAGCAGGAAATGACATGTTTTCGGCGTAATTATCATAAGAACCTTCCAGCACGGACTGCTTTGATCGAAATCACAGGCAAATTGAATCTGCAAAGGAAAGATGTCATTCAACCTGATATCCAAAAAGCTTACAACAATGTCAAGGCGTATATAATTCCTTCAGATAATGGAAAACACGTTTCTGAAAACACCTCCGGCTTATTAGGAAGTTATCCGACGAGACATAAATGAACCTGTACAAGGCAAACACTAACTCAAGGAAAACCTAACGTTGTCTGGCCCCACAAAGTGTATCCTTTTCCTCCCCTTCCCCTGTGTCGATTTTTCACCTCATCGACCTAGAAAAAATCCTGTCCGATTAGAGCGGTCGTGTGCGCAGCCAATGTCCGACTTATTTTCTATTTCAAGACTTGGAAATAACGGAAAGGGACAGGAGAAACATCAGCGTTACAACGATAACCCAAGAAAGGCAATTTTATTCTTGTGGTTATTCAACATCTAATACAACGCTTGATTTAAAGAGCAGAATCGAAGACAGATTGGGCTCAAGTTCGTGATTTGCTGCAGCGCAAGATTACTTCCTGTCTGCAATATTCATAGATGGAAGACAGTCATTGAGAATTTGATAGGTTTTTTGGAAACCATTTGGAAGAATTCATGTGTATGTGACATGAGTTGTAACGAGGAACTGGCCGTCATATGTGCACACCATTTAAGAGCACTTCGTTTCAAAAGAATTGCTGCATATCTTCAGATACATTAGGAACACGACGGTACGATCAGAGCATCCGTTTCATTAGTAATATTCCGCGGCCGATCCGCATATGGTGGTGAAACTTGTTGGAACGACCTCACATAAATCACTGAATCAACGTTTGGTGGGATATAATGCGAGCTACTTTAACAAGAACACAATAAAAGCTCCTGGTGACATCAATGTTAACGAAAAGAAGTTCGCGTGTCCGGATACTGCCGAACCTGCCGTTATCAACGCAACCTCAGTATGGTGCCATTCAATCCGAACAACCAATCCATTCAAACGTCAGGGTGAACAAGGTCTGTACAGATATATAAAAATAAATTACCGCCACCTCGATTGCAAACAAAAGCGCTATCATAGAAACGGCAGAAACACAAAAAAGCCTTGTCCACAACATTCCCACAGTCCATAACTGATCCAGAATTTCGTCGACCAAGCCTCACGACCACCGTCATTTCTGATGGATCACGCTTCAGTAAGCTGAGGTTACGGTCACTACTCAAATCAAAAGAAAGAATATGCAACACTCCATCCATATCCCACTCGCATGTGTGCTACATCACGTTTAGCGCTGCTACAGGTCGAAGCGTCACGGCATGGCTACGTTTGTAGTAATGGATACGGCCTCCAACCACTAATACTGATTGAGATTGCTTCGAGCACCCCCAAACTTACACGACTTCATCTTTTACCTCGCCCCTTTCAAGGTCCGGGAGTAGCAGGCACTGCTACCTGCTTTAACAATATTGCATTATGAAGTGATCGTAGTAAATAGTTGCGGAAATAACAGATACTAGGCGCTGTGCACCAATAGTGCTCTATCATTTTGCACCTTAGCATAGGAATGTTTTCTTGGGCCGCCCTACTGTTTATTTGAAAAATGCAATTAAGTCCACAATGGCTAAACAAAACCCGCCGAGAAGAAAAGCTGATCGGTTGGAGCATACGAAGTGCCTTGCCAATGAGGTAAAACCCCATACTCTAAATGCATACTAAATGAAAAACTACGATCAAATCAGGGAAAGTAGTGAGTGGCTTGAAGCGTCGCACAAACATCATGCAAGTGATCCGTAGCGCTAAATGATGTGACCGGCAACGTCAGATTTTCTTTTTTTAACAACCCACCCCGCTCCTCAAAACCCCTCCAAACCGTATTCTCTGCATATGCTGCACTCGGTTGTATAATGATATACTGTGCTTCTTCAACACCAAAACGCAAATGAGAACTAAAAAACAGGGCGTACATCGAAAAGCGTGCGCCAAGACAGCAGTCCACTACTTCGCTGAAAGTTAAAGCATGCAATCACACCGTAAACTTGAAATTAAATAGACACTCCGAATATTTCCTGCACGGTAACCGCCCACTTCTGCACAACGGACCATGCCATTCCCATTTTCCCATTCACATCTGAATTGATAAACCTCATCCAAACCCTTCCATCCGAAGCTACACAGTCAGAACACTTGATGTGCATAATCAATGATAATCAATGCTTTTACTGTTAAAATGAAACCTCAAATTGGATATGAAATTTTCAATAATACGTGCATATGCATTAGCGGATCAACAGTGGACAACCGCATCTCTACGTTCAACCGCCGGTCCCATGTGCAAGTGATAAGTCTGAAGCGAAAACGATAGTAAATTCAAAAGGGAACCACAGGTTTATGTTAACAACAACGAACATTGCAGAACAACACCATAACGCTTAAATCAGATCAGAACAGCGGCTCGGGAAACTCGAACGCGACATCCTTCCCCGTGAGATGCTTGTAAACTGCCGAGAATGTATCCACCTGAAACAGATTCCGTTCAACAGGCTAATGGGATATTCGATGCAAGATGTCTCCAACCTCTCTATTGTGTCCAACCGACGTGACAAATATTGATGACAACATTTGTGATGTTTGCATGTCCTTGTTTCCTTTAAATATCAAACCCACATCCCCACCCAACAACTTAAATCTACCACAGAGCAGGTTCGAATACTAAAA
The DNA here is from genome assembly GCA_006503575.1 of Baylisascaris schroederi. NCBI lineage: Eukaryota > Metazoa > Nematoda > Chromadorea > Rhabditida > Ascarididae > Baylisascaris > Baylisascaris schroederi. Next base: position 580,288 of record QEWY01003491.1, read on the forward strand.
GACTGAACTTACGCTTGTAGAATGTGAGCAAAACCTCCGATACGCTCACCAGCCCATCTTTGAGTATTACAGAAAATACAAGCAAAAACAGGAATTCCTCTTCTAATGAGCTATCTTGTTAAAGAATTTGTAGCTGACCATGTGAGAAATAATGCGGACGTATGATGAGAAATCGATTCACTTGAACCGCGCTGTTCTAAAACGCTCAAATTTACATTTATTCTTTCCTTTTATGCATGGTCACTAAATAATGAACTATTAGAAATCACTGACTCCGGAATAGAATTGCTGCCCGTGGGTCGCACAGGTTATTGCAAAAAAAGACCCCTCCCTACTACCCGCCCTTCACTGCCGTGGTAAGACTTGACAGTGCACTGTTCTCATGGACGACAATGAGTCTGTCCACTGAATGATGCAATCACTCCTTAAATTTGAAAAAAAAAAAAACAGAAAACAAAGATGCTACACATTTGGAAACCCTTGAGATGCTACGGACTAACGCCGCGAAATGAAGAGTCATCTCAACCTCTGCCATCTCTTCCACGCGGGAAGAATGCGTGCCGCAATCGCTTATTTCATTGAAGTCCCGCGTCCGATTCAACACGTCTCCTCATTGGAAAAATATTATATCAATGTTTGTGCAATACAAACAAATTTTGAGCAACTAAGCCAGAAAGAACACTTCACTATACGAACGTAACGAAAGGAAAGCAAACTTATCTTATGCTCCACGTTAGTCTGCTGATTTTTGTCGAGATGAACCTTCATGATGCGCTTCCCATCGAGTTTAACCCTGATGCGACGACCGACTACTTCGGCAGGGAACACTAAATCTGCGAGCATCGCATCATGCACTGCAGTCAACGTTCGCGAACGAGGGCGCTTCTGCTTTTCCGGTTTCCTATTTTTACCTCTTTTCGGCTTAGCAATTATGCGCCTCTGAAAGCTCGCCTGTTTTCATGCAAGCAAAGTCACATTAATGGTTCAAATAGCCAAGAAACAATTAAAAAGAAAAAAGGTTGAGAAATATGGCAGATACATAAGTGTTACTCGCTCGCCTCTCCTTTTCTAAACCTAACAAACTTGTACATTCAAGTCATTCTCAAATGTCATTCAAATCACTCAAAGCAAATCCTTGAAATATTCTGCTGCGAAGATAATCCTTCTTGAGTTGAAGACTCCAGAAATGATTCAATGCCCTTTATGAAGGCCAAGCTAGAACTGTTTTAAGCTTCGATCTCCTTCGCAATGCCCCATCAATGTAGAGTGGAAGTAAGTTTATGTGAGTCACAGTATTGATAGTTTTACCCCCACCACCTCACCTCTCCATCGCCTTTCATCATTAGTTCGCTATCTCTTTCAGTAGCAGATGTAAAAATTGAGCTCTCAAATTTTAACTGAAAATCGGTTTGCCACCTCAACGTTTCATTAGAAATCTCTTTGTCACCCAATTTTGCAAAGTTTTTTTCAACAATTTTTCATCTTTCTTTTCTTTAGTTCCCTCCCTTTCAAGCACTTTCTTAGCCCGCTGCCTCAGCCCGAATTCAAACTAAGGTGATATTGGAGCATTAAACAGCAATGATGAATGTCAACGCCATTTTAGGCACATTCTAAAGGGATGAGCATGAATCCACATAACGGTGACGATGCTATGTTCCCCAGTGGTCATTTTCTAACGAAGAGCCCACTTAACACGCTGTTTGAGTGGATGAATACGAAAAAACATACTCTTGCAATAACGACGACGTGTCTACCACTAAATTTCTTTTCGAGTTCTCGAACAAGGCGTGGCTGAATCTTCTGAAACTGTCTCAACTGCGGGAATGGCACATACACAATGATGACTTTCTTGTTGCCCAACTCTACTTCCTGAAAATAGAAACCTTTACAGTGCAAACCACTGAGTAAAAAATAAACGTTAGAATGAGCACAGACAGATTCTAGAAACATCAAACTCATCTTGCTAATTCGCAAAAACCGAAAATGCCGAATGTCAATTAATGGAAACCTCAACGCATCACAGCATCGCCGGCAGCAGACTTATATCTTCAACAACTGCAGAAAGAGCACACGTATACATCTCGCAACTTATCCCACCCACAATGCCACATCGACAGGTTAATGCTCGTTGTGTTGCCAACATATTTAACCATCAAAATAATCTCATGTAGCTAATAAACGATCGTGAATAAAAAGAGTAAAATAAAACAGATATCTGTAAACCCATATGCCGCCATGAATGATTAAGAAACTGCAACACAAGAAATATTGCATATTGGGTAGCACATATCCGTATGCTTCGCTCAGAAACGCTGTGCACATAAAACAAACATGCAAAAATTAAAGACAGGACTTCTATTAAATGTTGGGGGGGGGGGGGGGG